>JASVEL010005384.1:0-250000 GCA_032618575.1 Nicotiana noctiflora | reverse complement strand
ACCAAGCCCAGATGCATTAGCCCAATCAATTGAGGAACCGGTCCATCTGGTTAAATGACAAACAATCTCAGCCGTTCATTTATCTAATCCAAAGGTTGAGGGTTAATCCGGAAATTTAATTAAATTAATATAGTTTTAGTATTAAATCTGAGCCGTCCATTCATTACGATCTAACGGAGAAGAGTCAGTCTTCATTTTAAATTGAACGACGTCGTTTTTGAACATTAGATCCTGGCCGTTTATCAACGATGGTCCAATGGCCAGGAATTGATCAAGTGTTACAGGTATAAAAGGCCAGGTCTCTCTAAGAGACCGGCCATTTCTCTTATTCCTAACCCTAGCCGCCCTAATGCTTCTTCTTCTTCTTCTTTATCCTCGCCGGTCACGGAGACTGCCCGCCGTTCATGGCAGTCTCTGGCCACCCCCTTACCCCAAAACCTCCCTCATCTCACTCCCCTACCCAAAACCACCATATAAAACCAAGAAAACCCCAAAACCCCCAAATCTTGAAAATTCGGTCACCGGAGTTCTTCTCCGGTGACCACCATCCTTTGACACCGGTTTCCAGATTAACACCCCAAAAAACCCCTTTTCTTGATTTACAACCCCACATAAAGCATTTCCTTCGAATCCTTCTCGAACTATTCGAATATTCAAAAAAGAGTCACCGGAACCATAACTCCGGTCGTCTCAAACCAAATCCCAAACCAAAAATTCTCTATTTACATCTCTGAACCTACTCCTTCGGTTAAAACCAATTAAAGGCTTCAAGTTTGAAGTCTGAAGTCTGAAATAAAAGAAAAAGAAACTGAAAAAGAAAAAGAAAAGAAAAGAAAAAAACAAGAAAAGGAAACAAAAATGGCAAGCTCGGGAGACAAATCCTGCGAGCTAAGTCCCCGTCCCTCTATTTTTTCTGTTTTTTGATTAATGAACATGTTTTGTGTTATTTCCTGTTATATTTTTTAAATTAGTCTGTTTGGATGTTATATTTTATTCGACTTCTCTTCATTTTATCTCTTATGATTTTGTTTCTATTAGCTTATCTTATAATGTTTTCTAATATTCTTTGTTAATAACATGAATCACTAGTCTATTGTTAATCCTGGCTATTACACTTGACTATGTATGCCTGAGCACTTTAGGGTTTTGTGTTAGTCTTTAACATGAGAATATTCTGAGTATGCCTCTTATGTCAAATCTGATATGCTGTGCTTGAAATCTGAATTATGAAGTTATTTGATTGAAATTCAACAATATTCAAATTTCCCTCTAAGTTTTGGTTAAATGGCAAATGATTATGATTTTTGTGGCTATGTGTGTAAATTTGATATGAAAAGGTTATATTTGTAATAGTTTCATGTTATATATTAGACTGCAATTAAGCTTAATATGCTTTAAGGTGGTATTGGTTATAACTGTTTAGATAGTTAACTGGATAAGTTGTTAATTTTGAAAACGTAAGAGTGGTTTAATCAGATTAAAAATGAAAATAACATAAAAGTGGCTAAAATTGAAAGAACAATAGAGTGGTCAGTGTTAAAACTGGCAAACTCTGTAAAATTCTAAGTCTGAATCCAAGTGGTTAATTCTGAAATTAGTTTAACTCTTAGTAATAGACAATAAAAGCCTAAGATGGCTAGATTTGTAAGTCTTAAACTAGCCTTAAAAGGCCTATTGAATAACAGTGCCTAATTTTTCAAAGCCAAGTCCAAATACTGGACTGGCTAAAATTGAAAGGCTTAATCCTTGATAAATAAACAGGCTAGTCCTGTAAACTAATTCTAACACCTAAATGAAAAGAAAACCTCTTAAAAGAGGTTAGAATTGAATTGAAATTAAGAATCTAATCTGGCTAAGTCTGAAAGACTAATATAACAAATGGCCTGAACATAAATAAGGGCTAAAATTGCATATCCAGACCTGGATAAGGTCGGGTAATTAGTAGTCCGCAATAAGGGTATAATAGGAAATGAAAATGGCAAAATTTGGATTTAATAGAGCCTATGAGGACAATTAAGACATTTAGGCCTAGTATTTCTGCAATATTGCACAAAACAAAGGGTATAATAGACCCAATAAAAAGGCAAATCGGTTAATAACCTTAGGTAGTGTGGGTATACTAGTAATACACCTCAAATATAACCTAATAAAACCTTCCAGCACATGCTCGAAGGCAAATTTGAATTTGAAATAGGTATTAAAAACAAATAAAAAAATTAAGGGGAGAGAATTAGAAATAACTTTTTCAAATTCCCCCCCCCCCCCTAATTACACCAATTCTATCTATAAATAGACCTTAATAGAGCCTGATTAGAGGCTGGATTTTTGAATGAATTCAGAGATACTGAAAAACATATATACATAGAGTAATTTTTTGGGTTAGTCGAAGTTGTGTTATGAAGCTCTGTAGAAATCCCTCTGTTATTTGCTGGTTATTCTACTGGTTTTCTGCTATTGTGCATCTGGATATTGCTTTGCTGGTTTTGGAATTCATACTCGACTGTTGAATTTGATTGTGTTGTTGTGATTCATTCACCTCCATTGTTGTTGCATTACTGCTGTGATCTACCTGCTTATTTCTCGCCTTCATCTCCCTTAGACTCATCAATTTTCATTACTGAATCAGGTACACAGCTGAACTACAAAAAATGTAATTGTTGTCGATTGAAGTGGATGAATAAAGTTGAATTCTCAATAGTTCATTTTCTAAATTTGTTTCTGTCTTTAGATGATAACTAGTTGAAATTGTTATTCATTAGGAATTATTGTATAATGGATTTGTGTGAGACATGACTGAAAGCTAGAACAATGTAATAGTGTAGTAAGTAGATTAGTGTAGTGGTAGTAATTGCAATCGCCTAGTTAATCAAATAGGCTAATAGATAATCTGATACATATAGTCTCAAAAACAAGTGCATACAGGTAGATTAGTAACAACGTTAACATGCAGCAATTAGTTTAATTCGATAACCGTTAGCTTAATCTGAACAGTGTTAGTATAATTGAAATACTGCGGTTAAAATTGATATTCGAATATGAAGTCATATGTCACATAGTTAGTTAAATGAGACATATAATATAGTTTAATGTTTAATACTTTCAGTTAATTCTCTGAAAGCTACAAGTAATTGAGATTAGTATATTATCAAGTAATAACTCTGATAGTTTTAGCTAATAAGTAATTAGATTCAGTAGTTTAAAATAATTGTTGAAACACAAAAACAAAAGCAAGATTTTAATTAGACTTCGCTCACATTAGGTGATTAATATTTGAAATTGACACTGTAATCATGTATATTTATTTCTCTTCATTGAATAAAATAGTTTGAGTTTTATTGTCTTCTGAATCTGATCATTTGTTTAAACAATGAATTCTGATTTCTATTTCTCTTATCTAATTCTGTTTGATCTGGGACTAATAAGTCACGAAGGCCCATAACTATGTAAATACGTGTCACGACCCCAGTCCACCAATCGTGGACATGTCGTGATGGCACCCAGTCCCCATGACTAGGTAAGCCTAACACGTTGCGGAATATACCAATTTATGAACATTTAATAAGAATTAGTGGAAAAATAAGATGAAAGGAATGTAATCCGTGCCGCTTGGCACATACACCAGTCAAATACACTGTTTAAAACACTACCAAGACCCGGAATCCCACGGGTAACACAGACTAAAAGAGATCATACAATTGTAGCTCTATGTAAAAGGAGTATCTAACAACGGAATGAAGGAAAGACATCTACTAGCACTAGAATAGAAGGAAGGCCTCCGGATCCGCGGACGTAGCAGATCATACCTCGAGGTCTCCCAAAGCGCTGCTGAATCACCTGGTGTGAGCCTGTCCTGATGTACCTGGATCCGCACAACAAAAGTGTGCAGAAGAGTAGCATGAGTACACCACGGCGGTACTCAGTAAGTGCCAAGCCTAACCTCGATGGAGTAGTGACGAGGAAGGTCAGGGGCCCTACTGAGAAATAATAATATAATGATAATAACAATAATAAGCAGTTTAAATGATAATAATTTCCGAAATTAACAACAATAAATGATTACCGCAATCGTCTACAATTAAGCTAACAACAAATAGTCAACTCAATAAAACCAGTCCAGGACCTGTGGGAATCGAACCCACAGTCCCATTGACAGTACCTCTGGGTCTCCGGGAATCGAACCCGCAGCCCATGTCTCAATAAATAATCAATAACTCAGGATCTCCGGGAATCGAACCCGTAGTCCCTACCAATAACTCGGGATCTCGGGAAACCCGTAGTCCCTACCAATAACTCGAGATCTCGGGAATCGAACCCGTAGTCCCTACCAATATCACGCCGGGTCTCTGGGAATCGAACCTGTAGTCCCTACCAATAACTCAGGATCTCGGGAATCGAACCCGTAGTCCATACCAATACCACTCCGGGTCTCTGGGAATCGAACCCACAGCCCTGGGTCTCCGGGAATCGAACCCGCAGTCCACAAGCACAGCAAATAAAGGAATACGCAGAGAGAGTAAATTATGCTTAACTATAACTTCACCGAAAAATAGTGCCAATAATTATCAAAAAAATAAGACAATTAGGCAACTAGACAGTTAGGTACTACCTAATCATGCTTTTCTAACTACTACCGGTAAAATATCAAATTAACAGCTAAAGACTGGAATATCACTCATCGAACATTTTAAATAAAGTATGTGTTCAACAACCAGCGCATGTACACGCCCGTCACCTCGCGTACAAGGCATTTAAATTATCACATAATATCCTAGGGGTGAAAATTCCCCGACACGAGGTTAGACAAGCCACTTACCTCAATTCCGGTACAAAACCGCTAAGCAATAACCCTCTTGCCATGAATGTCGGCCTCCACAGGTGTAGAATCCGATAAAAATCAATAGAATCACATCAAAATAAGCCAATTGGGCATTACCCAATCAAAATAACTCAAAATACACCAAAACCCACAAGTTGCCAAAACCCGATTTTCGGTAGACTTATCGAAAAATCACGAAAATTATATTTTCGGGTTCCTTATCTCAATACGAGTCTAGGCATATAAAATAAACCAAAATCGGACTCCATTTGCCCACTCAAATCAGAGATTTCCTAACATTTAGGCCTAACCCACCTTTAATCCCCCATTTTCAGTGAAATAATCACGGATTTCATGATAAACCAACGAATTAAGGTCAAGAAACTTACCCCCGATGATTTCCCGATGATATCCCAGCGTTTCCCCTTCAAAACCCTCTCTTGGAGCTCAAAAATGGCGTTTTTGTGTATGGGGGTCGCGGGTGTTATGTTCTTAAGCTCACTGCCAGACCCCATTGTTCATCGCGTTCGTGGTACTGTTCACGCGTTCGCGATGAACAACTCAACTTCTTCTATGCGAACGCGAAGTAACCCACGCGTTCGCGATGACCTGCAAAAATTACCTATCGCGAACTCGACGCTCCACATGCGTCCGCGAAGCACAATTTCCCTTGCTCAACGCGAACGCGACGACTCCCACGCGTTCGCGAAGAACAATCTTCCAATCGCCCGTTTTTCTTCTACGCGTACGCGACACCTGGGACGCGAACGCGGTGCCTCCTCTTTCCCTTCTACGCGATCGCGACTCAAGGGACGCGAACGCGATGCTTTGCCCTACTATGCCTACGCGAACGCGGCCATTGCCACGCGAACGCGTAGGCTTAACGTCCGCTGCACTGCTGCTGCATTTTCTGCAGAAATTTCCAAGTTCCAAATGCCGCTTGATGGTCCGAATTCATCCCGAGGCTTCCGGGACCCCAACGAAAACCCCCAACATACTCCAAAACACGATACGAACTTATTCCAATCATAAAAACACGTCTAACAACATCAAAACCCATAATTCACATCGAATTCAAGCCTAAATTCCTTAAAACTTTCCGAATTGCACATCCGATCTAAAACCCAACCAAACGACGTCCGAATGACCTGAAAATTTGCGGACATATCCAAAATCACATAACGAAGCTACAGAAATTGTCGAAATTCCATTCCGACCCCCGGATCAAAATCTCACCTATCGTTCGGATTCGCCAAAATTTCAACCTTCGGCATTTCAAGCCTAATTGAGCTACGGATCTCCAAAATACATTCCGAACGCGCTCCTAACCCCGAAATCACCCAACGGAGCTAATGGAACCATCGGATTTCCGTTCCGAGATCGTCTTAACACTGTTCCGGCTATGGACCATTTTCTAGCTTTAAAGCTCTCATTTAGGGACTAAGTGTCCCAAAATGTTCCAAATTTCATAACCGACTCTCTCGGCAAACCACAATAGCAGAAATGAACTTAGGGGAACAGTTAAATTGGGGATTGGGGCGTAATTTTCTAAAACGACCGGTCGGGTCGTTACATCTTCCCACACTTAAAGATTTGTTCGTCCTCGAACGAGCATAGGAAACATACCTGGAGTAGTGAAAAGATGAGGGTACTGGCTGCGCATATCCTGCTCGGTCTCCCAAGTCGCCTCCTCGACCGGCTGGCCCCGCCACTGAACTTTTACCGAAGCGATGTTCTTTGACCTTAGCTTTCTGACTTGCCTGTCTAGAATGGCTACCGGCTCCTCAACATAAGACAGATCCTTGTCTAGCTGAACAGATGTGAAATCCAACACATGCGACGGGTCACCATGGTATCTCCCGAGCATGGAGACATGAAATACGGGGTGAACTCCGGCTAGGCTGGGAGGTAAGGCCAACTCATAAGCAACCTCCCCAACACGCCTCAAAATCTCAAAAGGGCCAATAAATCTAGGACTCAGCCTTCCTTTCTTCCCAAACCTCATAACGCCCTTCATGGGCGAGACTCGAAGCAGAACCCGCTCACCAACCATAAAAGCCACATCGCGAACCTTTTTGTCCGCATAACTCTTCTGTCTAGACTGGGCCGCACGAAGTCTGTCCTGAATCACCTTGACCTTGTCCATAGCCTCCTGAACCATATCAGTACCTAGCAACCTGGCCTCGCCCGGCTCAAACCAACCCACGGGAGACCTACACCTCCAACCATATAGGGCCTCATACGGTGCCATCTGAATACTGGACTGGTAGTTGTTGTTATAAGCAAACTCCGCCAGTAGCAAGAAGTGATCCCATGAACCTCCAAACTCAATCACGCACGCACGAAGCATATCCTCCAAAATTTGAATAGTGCGCTCGGACTGCCCATCAGTCTGGGGGTGAAAGGCTGTGCTCAGCTCCACCCGAGTACCTAACTCCTGCTGTACAGCTCTCCAGAACCGTGAAGTGAACCGAGTGCCTCTATCTGAAATGATGGAAACTGGAATACCATGCAGCCGAACTACCTCCCCGATATAGATCTCCGCCAGTCGCTCCGATGAAAATGTAGTGCTCACCGGTATAAAATGGGCGGACTTGGTCAGCCGATCCACAATGACCCAAATGGAATCAAACTTCCTAACCGTCCGTGGAAGTCCAGATACAAAGTCCATGGTAATGCGCTCCCATTTCCACTCGGGAATCTCAATTTGTTGCATCAATCCACCCGGACGTTGATGCTCATACTTCACCTGCTGGCAGTTGAGGCATCTGGAAACATAATCAACTATATCCCTCTTCATCCGCCTCAACCAGTAATGTAATACCGCGAACTATGGGCCTCTGCTAGAATCAGCTCTCGAAGATCATCTACATTGGGCACACAGATACGCCCCCGCATCCTCATAACTCCATCATCCCCGATGGTAACATCTCGAGCATCACCACGCCGAACTCTATCCTGGAGGACAAGCAAATGAGGGTCGTCGAACTGACGCTCCCTGATGCGGTCAAATAGAGATGACCGAGAAATCACACAAGCCAGAACCCGGCTGGGCTCCGAAAGATCCAGTCTAACAAACTGTCTGGCTAAAGCCTGAACATCCATCGCCATAGGCCTCTCCGAAGCTGGTAGATATGCTAAACTCCCCAAACTCTCTGCTCGACGACTCAAGGCATCGGCAACCACATTAGCCTTGCCCGGATGATAGAGAATAGTAATATCATAGTCCTTTAGTATCTCCAACCATCTCCTCTGACGCATATTCAGGTCCTTCTGCTTAAGCAAGTGCTGCAAGCTCCGGTGATCAGTGTAGATCTCACAAGGAACCCCATATAAATAATGACGCCAAATTTTCAAGGCGTGAACAATGGCGGCTAGCTCCAAATCATGAACAGGGTAATTCTTCTCATGCACCTTCAGCTGTCTCGACGCATAGGCAATCACCCTACCATCCTGCATCAATACCGCACCGAGTCCAACTCGTGAGGCATCACAATATACAGTATAGGACCCCGAACCTGTAGGCAACATCAATATAGGGGCCGAAGTCAACGCTGTCTTGAGCTTCTGAAAGCTCGCCTCACACTCGTCTGTCCACCGAAAAGGGGCACCCTTTTGGGTCAATCTAGTTATAGGTGCTGCAATCGAAGAGAACCCCTCTACGAAACGACGGTAATAGCCCGCCAAACCAAGGAAACTGCGAATCTCAGTAGCGGAGGAGGGTCTGGGCCAACTCTGCACGGCCTCCACCTTCCTCGGATCTACTCGAATACCATCACTCGACACCACGTGGCCCAAAAATGCCACCGAACTCAACCAGAATTCACATTTAGAGAACTTGGCATAAAGCTGCTTCTCCCTCAGAATCTGAAGCACTATCCTCAAATGTTGCTCGTGCTCTTCCCGACTCCGAGAATATACTAGAATATCATCAATGAAGACAATCACGAACGAGTCCAGATAAGGCCTGAACACACTGTGCATCAAATGCATAAAGGCTGCTGGGGCATTAGTCAGCCCAAAAGACATCACGAGGAACTCATAATGACCATACCGGGTCATGAAGGCAGTCTTCGGGATATCTGGCTCTCGAATCTTCAGCTGGTGATACCCAGAGCGCAAATCAATCTTAGAAAACACTTGTGCGCCCTGTAACTGGTCAAATAAATCATCAATACAGGGCAAAGGATACCGGTTCTTCACTGTAACCTTATTCAGCTGACGATAGTCAATACACATACGCATAGAACCATCCTTTTTCTTCACAAACAATATAGGAGCACCCCAAGGCGAGACACTGGGTCGAATAAAACCCTTGCCCAATAACTCCTGTAACAGATCCTTCAACTCCTTTAACTCAGGAGGAGCCATACGGTACGGTGGAGTAGAAATGGGCTGAGTGCCCGGCAACAAGTCAATAGCAAAGTCAATATCTCTGTCGGGCGGCATGCCCGGAAGATCAGCTGGAAATACATCAGCAAAGTCACGTACCACAGGAACAGAATCAATAGAGGGAGTGTCAATACTGACGTCCCGCACATAGTCTAGATAAGCAGCACACCCCTTCTCAACCATACGCTGAGCTCTGAGAAAAGAAATAACACGGCTGGGGTGTGATCTAGGGTACCACTCCACTCAATACGTGGAATGCCTGGCATAGCCAGCGTCACGATTTTGGCGTGACAATCAAGAATAGCATAATGGGGCGACAACCAGTCCATGCCCAGAATAATATCAAAATCGACCATCCCGAGCAACAATAGATCCGCTCTGGTCTCAAAATCACAAATGGTAACCAAACACGACCGATATACGCGGTCCACAGCCAAAGAATCACCCACCGGAGTGGAAACATAAATGGGGGCACTCAAAGAATCCCGAGGCACACCCGGATGAGAAGCAAAGTAAGAAGACACATATGAAAAAGTGGAACCAGGGTCGAATAGAACCGATGCCTCCCTGTGACTTACCAGAATAATACTTGTGATAACGGAATCAGATGCAACAGCCGCAGCGCGATCAGGAATAGCATAGAATCTTGCCTGTCCCCCCTCTCGAGGGTGGCCTCTGGCACCCTGATCCTCGCCCCTGGCTGGCTGGGCAGGTAGAGTGGCAGCTGGAGATGGAATGATGGCCTGCTGGCCCTAAGAACCGCACTGAGGCTGTGAAGACTGATGAGGTGCTCCCCTCCTACGTCCGGGGCACTCCTTAACCATATGGCGAGTATCCCTGCACTCAAAGCAAGCTCTGGGAGGACACGGTGGCTGTGACTGACCAGCCTCACCCCCACTAGTCTGACCCCTGGAAGTACCCCACGCAGGAGGTGCACTGGAAACCGGGGAGCATAATAAGGCTCCTGAGGTGCTGGAAGAGCTGGAGTACTACTGGCTGCTGGCAATGCAGAATAAACTGGACGACCGGAATAACCCCTGCCAAAATGACCGGCTGCTGAAGTGCGGGCACCACAGAAATGGCCCGACTCACGAGACCTCTTGGCCTCTCTATCTCCCCGCTCTCTAGGGAGCATACTCTCGATCCTCCCGGCAATGCTAACTGCCTGCTGATAAGATATATCTGTCTCCAACTCTCTGGCCATGCTGGACCGGATCGGCGGAATCAGGGCCCTCAATAAATCTCCGCACTCTCTCCCGAACCGTGGCTACCAAAGCCGGTGCATGCCTGGCTAGACGGGTGAAACTGATAGCATACTCCGATACGGACATGGAGCCCTGTCGCAACCGCTCAAACTCCAAGCGCCAAGAATCCCTAAGGCTCGGTGGAACAAACTCCCTCAAAAACAGATCTGAAAACTGCGTCCAAGTCAATGAAGCAGACTCCTTTGGACTATCCAACTCATACGTGCGCCACCAATCATAAGCGGCCCCATGAAACTGAAAGGCAGTGAAGGAAACCCCGCTGGTCTCCACAATCCCCATAGTACGAAGAATACGATGACACTCCTCTAGAAAACCCAATGCATCATCTGAAGCCAAACCACTAAACACTGGAGGGTCATATTTCTTGAACCTCTCCAATCTACGCTGCTCGTCCTCAGAGGCAGCTGGTCCACCTCCGGGCTGTGCTGGGGCGGCAGGAGGCATAACCAAAACATCTGGAACCTGTCCCACTGGCACACGCTGCTCCGGTGTAACGGCTGCGGGAGTCTGGGCCCCTCCCCCGGCCTGAGATGTAGCTGCGATGAGAGGAAGCAGTCCTGCCTGAGCTAAAGTGGTATACATACTCATGAACTGGGCCGGGGTCTCCTGTAGTGCTGGAGTAGTAGCAGTTGTATTCGGTGTACCAGGTGCCTGCGCTCCAACCTGGTCTACCTGTGGCACCTCAGCGGCAGCGCGCGCGGGTGCTGTGGCTGCACCTCGGGCGCGTCCTCGTCCTCTACCTCGGCCCCGGCCTCTGACGGCAGCAACAGGGGGCGCGGGTACCTGATCATCGCGAGTAGCTCGTGTCCTCACCATCTGTGAGAGAATAGAAAGCAGTAGTTTAGATTTTTTATGCCAAGAATGTCGCACGACAAGGAATCCAAAAGAAATGAAGAGTTTCCTAAACAGTTACATAGCCCCTCGTAGATAAATACAGACGTCTCCGTATCGATCAGCGAGACTCTAAGTAACCGGTCTATGTCCCGTGACTCCTATGAACCTAGAGCTCTGATACCAACTTGTCACGACCCCAGTCCACCAATCGTGGACATGTCGTGATGGCACCCAGTCCCCATGACTAGGTAAGCCAAACACGTTGCGGAATATACCACTTTATGAACATTTAATAAGAATTAGTGGAAAAATAAGATGAAAGGAATGTAATCTGTGCCGCTTGGCACATACACCAGTCAAATACGCCGTTTAAAACACTACCAAGACCCGGAATCCCACGGGTAACACAGACTAAAAGAGATCATACAATTGTAGCTCTATGTAAAAGGAGTATCTAACAACGGAATGAAAGAAAGACATCTACTAGCACTAGAATAGAAGGAAGGCCTCCGAATCCGCGGACGTAGCAGATCATACCTCGAGGTATACCAAAGCGCTGCTGAATCACCTGGTGTGAGCTTGTCCTGATGTACCTGGATCTGCACAACAAAAGTGTGCAGAAGAGTAGCATGAGTACACCACGGCGGTACTCAGTAAGTGCCAAGCCTAACCTCGATGGAGTAGTGACGAGGAAGGTCGTGGCCCTACTGAGAGAACAATAACAAAAAGACAATAACAATAATAAGCAGTTTAAATGATAATAATTTCCGAAATTAACAACAATAAATGATTACCGCAATCGTCTACAATTAAGCTAACAACAAATAGTCAACTCAATAAAACCAGTCCAGGACCTGTGGGAATCGAACCCACAGTCCCATTGACAGTACCTCTGGGTCTCCGGGAATCGAACCCGCAGCCCATGTCTCAATAAATAATCAGTACCTCTGGGTCTCCGGGAATCGAACCCGCAGCCCATGTCTCAATAAATAATCAATAACTTAGGATCTCTGGGAATCGAACCCGCAATCCCTACCAATAACTCGGGATCTCGGGAATCGAACCCGTAGTCCATACCAATAACTCAGGATCTCGGGAATCGAACCCGTAGTCCGTACTAATAACTCAGGATCTCGGGAATCGAACCCGTAGTCCATACCAATACCACTCCGGGTCTCTGGGAATTGAACCCACAGCCCTGGGTCTCCGGGAATCGAACCCGCAGTCCACAAGCACATCAAATAAAGGAATACGCAGAGAGAGTAAATTATGCTTAACTATAACTTCACCGAAAAATAGTGCCAATAATTATCAAAAAAATAAGACAATTAGGCAACTAGACAGTTAGGTACTACCTAATCATGCTTTTCTAACTACTATCGGTAAAATATCTAATTAACAGCTAAAGATTGGAATATCACTCATCGAACATTTTAAATAAAGTATGTGTTCAACAACCAGCGCATGTACACGCCCGTCACCTCACGTACAAGGCATTTAAATTATCACATAATATCCTAGGGGTGAAAATTCCCCCACACGAGGTTAGACAAGCCACTTACCTCAATTCCGGTACAAAACCGCTAAGCAATAACCCTCTTGCCACGAATGTCGGCCTCCACAAGTGTAGAATCCGATAAAAATCAATAGAATCACATCAAAATAAGCCAATTGGGCATTACCCAATCAAAATAACTCAAAATACACCAAAACCCACAAGTTGCCAAAACCCGATTTTCGGTAGACTTATCGAAAAATCACGAAAATTATATTTTCGGGTTACTTATCTCAATACGAGTCTAGGCATATAAAATTTACCAAAATCGGACTCCATTTGCCCACTCAAATCAGAGATTTCCTAACATTTAGGCCTAGGGCTCAAACCCACCTTTAATCCCCCATTTTCAGTGAAATAATCACGGATTTCATGATAAACCAACGAATTAAGGTCAAGAAACTTACCCCCGATGATTTCCCGATGATATCCCATCGTTTTCCCTTCAAAACCCTCTCTTGAAGCTCAAAAATGGCGTTTTTGTGTATGGGGGTCGCGGGTGTTATGTTCTGAACTTAAGCTCACTGCCAGACCCCATTGTTCATCGCGTTCGCGGTACTGTTCACGCGTTCGCGATGAACAACTCAACTTCTTCTACGCGAACGCGAAGTAACCCACGCGTTCACGATGACCTGCAAAAATTACCTATCGCGAACGCGACACTCCACACGCGTCCGCGAAGCATAATTTGCCTTCCTCAACGCGAACGCGACGACTCCCACGCGTTCGCGAAGAACAATCTTCCAATCGCCCGTTTTTCTTCTACGCGTACGCGACACCTGGGACGCGAACACGGTGCCTCCTCTTTCCCTTCTACGCGATCGCGACTCAAGGGACGCGAACGCGATGCTTTGCCCTACTATGCCTACGCGAACGCGGCCATTGCCACGCGAACGCGTAGGCTTAACGTCTGCTGCACTGCTGCTGCATTTTCTGCAGAAATTTCCAAATGCCGCTTGATGGTCCGAATTCATCCCGAGGCTTCCGGGACCCCAACGAAAACCACCAACATACTCCAAAACACGACACGAACTTATTCCAATCATAAAAACACGTCTAACAACATCAAAACCCATAATTCACATCGAATTCAAGCCTAAATTCCTTAAAACTTTCCGAATTGCACATCCGATCTAAAACCCAACCAAACGACGTCCGAATGACCTGAAAATTTGCGGACATATCCAAAATCACATAACGAAGCTACAAAAATTGTCGGAATTCCATTCCGACCCCCGGATCAAAATCTCACCTATCGTTCGGATTCTCCAAAATTTCAACCTTCGGCATTTCAAGCCTAATTGAGCTACGGACCTCCAAAATACATTCCGAACGCGCTCCTAACCCCGAAATCACCCAACGGAGCTAATGGAACCATCGGATTTCCGTTCCGAGATCGTCTTAACACTGTTCCGGCTACGAACCGTTTTCTAGCTTTAAAGCTCTCATTTAGAGACTAAGTGTCCCAAAATGTTCCAAATTTCATAACCGACTCTCTCGGCAAACCACAATAGCAGAAATGAACTTAGGGGAACAGTTAAATTGGGGATTGGGGCGTAATTTTCTAAAACGACCGGTCGGGTCGTTACAATACGTTACTGAACTTCTGCTAAACACTTCTAGCGTGTTCCTGGGTTCTAAGACCCAGATATATGAACCGATACACTAAAAGGAGTGCAACAACCCAGGCCCATGTAATATAATAAATAATGCATGGTCTGCATTCTAAAAAAATAATAACTAGGGAAAAACAAAAAATAGAAAATATAGTATATACATATAGGATTGGACTATAAACTAAATGGGATGAGCCTCGCATTGAAAACAAAACAGGGGGCCCCCAAATAAATGAATAGTTATATAATAGACTCGGGAAGGTTGATAGATAATTTCACAACTTCTCCAAAACATTAAGAAGCCGATAGATAATTTAGGCACGACTTTTAAAAAAATATACTTTCCCTAATACGAGTGCACATTTGATGTGACTCAAATTGTAAATCTCGGCGAAGCCGAAACATGTTAAAGGTCACAAGCGTACTGGTTGCGGTGTGACTCGAAATACGGTTTTGCGACGTCATAATTCATAAAATATTCCAGTTGAAACATGTAGATATTGTTAAAAGGCATGTAATAAATCATCTAAAATCGAGAATGACGGTTGAGCGACCGTGCTAAAACTACGGAATCCGGGAGTACCTAACACCTTCTCTCGGGTTAACAGAATTCCTTATCCGGATTTCTCGTTGCGTGGACTGTTAAAAATTGAGACAACTTCCTCGGATTCGAGATTATTCGGTGACTTGGGACACCATTATTTTCCCAGGTGGTGACTCGGGAACTGTAAATAATATTCCGAACCGATTGTCCTTTATTTGGAAAAACTCCTTCCTCATTGTTATTATATCCTTTCCGGGGTATTCGTAATATCGAGGTATACCTTATTCTCTTAATCAGGGAAATCAAAAAAAGGTAGTAAAAAGGGAGGTGTGACAGCTCTGGCGACTCTACTGGGGATAAGCAACCCAGAACTTCGGTTCAGGGTTGAAGAATTCGAGCTTGTTAGAATTGCCGTTCTTAGTATTATTTGATTACATGCTTTGACCAACATGCTATGTGTTTTATCACTTTAATATTATGTGGATTGTATATATAAAATTATGCCGAAAACCTTTCTCTTCTTTACCTCCGGGGATGTGCTTACTGGTTGAGACTCCCCTTTCTGTTAAGTTATACCCCAAAATAAGAAATAGAGACCGGATAAGTTACAAAGCCGAATGACCCCGTGGGTCACCGGTACGTAGCCCTCTCCTCGATCTGAGTTATCCACTCGGGTACACGGTCTAGCACCATATGAAAATATAAGATATTGAACATAGGTCTAGGACGATTATTTGCATCATAACTGACTTAGGGGACTCAACACAGGGGTTGGGTCCGTCTAGGACAGGTGACCCGGTATTTAAAGACCGAGCATATTATATGTGGCATTTTAATTGTCCTGGATCATTATGCGGACCGGCAAAATTCCCTAGAAAACAAAAGAAAGAGAAAATTTTGAAAAGAGACATTGAGATATTAGTGAAGAGTTGTTGGAAAATTCGAAAAGAAAATCTGAAAATAGGATAGAACATTGTTGTTAAAATAATTGGTCAAATAATTTGACCGAACTACGCATGTTTGATTCTCGCCATTAGGTGGCATACGTAAGCGACCCTTGACGAGTCCAACCACCCTTTAAAAAATAACCAAAAAAAAATTATTTTTAGTTTTAAATAATCAAAGTGATTGATATTTTTAGAAATAGCCAAATGTTCCGAAAAGACGACGGAAGGCTGTTTTGGCAAAAATGGCCACCTCAAAATCATGTCTTTTTCTTTTTCAAAATAAAAAGCTGAAAAGGTTAATTCTTTCCAAAAAATTAGCTTTGAAATATATTTTTTCTATTTTCTGAATAAAATCGCCTTTAATAAATGTGCAAGATGAGCACAGTACAGAAAGAACCGTTCACTTTAATGAATAAAATCCCTTTGGAGTTGAGACTATGGTGGAACGATATGGGTCAAGAAGGACAAGATTGGGTCAAATGTTATTTGAAGGACCTTACGGGATTAATGGACATAATTCCTCGTGGTGATATATTTCGGGCACTTGTCACATGCTGGGATCCCGCACATAATATTCTACACTTCTGGACTTCGAGCTCACTTCTACTCTAGAGGAAATTGCTTACTATATCGGGAAAAATGAGGTTCCCCTAAAAAATAAATACCTGGTGGCTCCGAGGGTGATAACAGTGCACAGAGTCCTCGATTCTCTAAAGATTGCTCGGAACGTCCACAACAAAGACTTGGCTAATGGGTTTTGTTCTTTAAATTTGATCTACAACAGATATGGACATATCGGGGGGTTCAATGACCTACGAACAAGCTCTGTAGTAAATCAAACCGAGTCAAGTGGGAAGAGAATAAGAGATTTTGCTTTATAGTGGCTTTCCTTGGGCTAATCATGTTCCCAAGAAAAGATGGACACATTGCTACAAGGGTCGCCGGGGTGGCCATCACTCTTCTCGTGCAAGATAATAGCACACTAGCGCCAATGATTATAGCTGATATCTTCCATGCCCTCACATCCTGTAAAGTGGGGCATGACTTCTTTGAGGGTTGCAATTTGATTCTACAAATTTGGTTGATAGAACATTTGTGTTGTCATCCTCCGTTCTCAAGTTATGGGTCAAATCAGAAGACATGTCTTGAAGAGTTTGATATGAGAACAAAAGAAGATAAGCTGTCGGAGGGAGCAAAAGGTTGGATTTCATACTAGCGATGGTGGACCGCTAGCCAAATTGATTGGGCATACGGATGACTGCCCCTCGATGAGGTGATATACATGCCAACAGAAGGGTCGCATTTCTTGATCATGGGTCTTAAAAGCATTCAACCTTATGCACCGTACAGGGTACTACGACAACTTGGGAGATATCAAGTTATACCAAAAGACGAGGACCTCAGTTTACAAGCAGTAGAGATTAGTCTGGACGGATAATTCCCGGAAGCAAATATCCGACAGATTTAGAATGAATGTCAAAGCTTGAAGGTAGACACTTGTGTGGTAAACCGAGCTCAGGGAGAAGTATCGCCAGGGTATGCCGCATGGTATCGCTGGGATGTCGAGCATGATAGACCACTGAAAAGGCCTCACATTCAAGATTTGGCCGAGCAGTCTAAGGAACACAAAAATTGGGTGGCCATAGAAAATGAGTATAGAGCCAAGATCAGCTTGTTAGAGAAACAATTTCGAGAACTCCAATTTGAGAGTGGTTTACAAGCAGCATCTGACGAAGGAGAAAAGAAGCAGCTGAGAAAAGAGAATGAAATCTTAAAGGCTCAAATTGCAAAAATGAAAATTGCATCCGAGACCCCAGTTCGCTTAGCCCGAGATGAGAAATTGATTGAAAATCTTCGGTGCAAAGTGAATGACTACAGCTTCGAACTTGATGAAGTAGAAAAGGAGTTAGTCAGGGTTCGGAAACAACTGGCCAAAGATGTCGAGGAAAGAGCTAGAATGGTTCAGCAATTACAAGATAAACATGAGGTTGAGGCAGCTCGGTTAAGAAAGAAAGTCATTATAGCCGTAGTCAAAAGTAGCAAGATAATCAATGAGTTTGAAGAAGCGAGAGAGCATTGTTACACGGATATGGCTCGGTTAGAATTTGAGTTGCAACAACTCCAGAAAGAGAACGAACAAACCTTAGCCGCTCGCGCCAAATAGATCACCAGGATGCTTCAAGAAAAAGGGGTCATTCGAGAAAGAATCGTCAATATTGCTCAGTACATCACCAGAAAATGCCAATTGTGTGAAGATATGTCCCAGGAAACATTCGCATCAGCAGTAAAGTTCTTTGTAAAGCAAGTCATGTCTGACCTAGATAAACTCCAAAGTGCATTGGCATATAGGCCCGCGGCAAGACCGAATGACGTCTCGCGGGCACTAGGAGCATTAATGTACTGGTAGCGCATGCATTTTGTATATGTATTACTTTTGCATTAGTAGCACAACATCATTTTGTAATCAATATTTTTGAGTATCAATGAAAAATTCAAAAGAAGTTGTTGTCATTCTTTTTCCGCTTTATATAAATTGTCTGGGCAATAGGCAAATATGTCGGAACGGAAAAACAAAATTGAAAATGAAATTGGAAAAAGACAAAAAAATAGAAAGAAATAAAAAGAAGAAAATAAAAAAAAATAATGGAAAAGAGAATAAAAAGAGATGAATAGAAAAGAAAAAAAAGGAAAGAAAGAAAAAAAGAGATGAATAGAAAAGAAAATGTAAAAACAGGAAAAAGAGAATGGTGGGTCAAAGAGAAATAAATGTCGGAATGATGCATAATGATCAAGGGCAAAAGTTGTGATTTTAATCGTTATATTTTTTACCCCTTATGAACGAACTATTAACGAGTTTTGTTGTTAATGAGTATCAGATTTCAGCTGGCAACAGGCATTCTGGCACATCATCATTACAATACACGATCAAAAGCTTTGTCTATGGCCGTGACTCAGGAGATTAAACTTACCATCATGGACCCAGTAGAGGAAGAAGAGTTTGTAGATGTTGCGGGTATGAAAGAGGAAATGTATAAGCTAAAGCAGCAAATGTTGGAAATGTACCAAGCCTCGTCCAGGGGTCAACCTTTGCCCACATATCCAGCCAATCCAGCATATGTACCCCCGCAAATACTAATCCTGAACCACCTACCATGAACGCATCCTCCACGTACCCAAATTACCAATACTGCTATGCCACAACTTCACAGGCACCACCACCACTATCCAAACAGATTCCACCTCAACCACCTCAAGTCGCCCCGGTATATGTGGCACCACTACCTGTTGCTCTGCATAAATCGTCAAGTGAACCAGTGTTCCATGTGCAAGACACGCATTACTATCCACCGGAGCCATCATTCAGGCAGCATGACTCCTATACCCCACTTATGGATATGATGGAAGAAAAGCCCGTCAGGAACTTAGCAAGAAGAAATAGCACGGAAGATGAGAAGTTTAGAACAATCTTTCCGTAACATACAATGGCTAGGAGGCGAAGTGAGCGTCGCATATAAAGATTTATGTTTGTTTCCAGAAGTGCAGCTCCTTGCTGGATTTAAGCTACCTAGGTTTGATATGTACGATGGACATGGGGATCCGGTAGCCCATTTAAGGGGTTATTGTCGCAAGATGCGTGGTGCAGTGGGAAGAGATGAACTATTGATGGCTTATTTTAGCCAGAGTTTAAGCAGTTCTGCACTGGAGTGGTATACTTGTCAGGATCACACCAGATGGTTCATCTGGGATGATCTAGGTCAATCATTCGCTAACCACTTACAGTACAATTTGGAGATAATTCCAGACAGACTGTCGCTAACAAAAATGGAGAAGAAACCCGGGGAAAGTTTCCGGGAGTATGATTTTAGATGGAGGGAACAAGCAGCACGAGTGGATCCTCCTATGAAGGAAACAGAAATGGTGGACTGCTTTCTACAGGCCTTGGAGACTACTTACTATGGTCATCTGGTATCAGCTATTGATAAAACTTTTAATGAGGTGGTGAAAATTGGAAGTTTCTAGAAGAGGGATTGAACACCAATAAGATCATGAGCTTTTCGGCTATTAAGGCCATGAATCAGGCCATACAAATTGGAAATGGGGGATCTATCAGTAAAAAGAAGAAGGAGGAGGTCGTAGTTGTTGAAAGTAGACCGTGGTCTCGGGGCCAAAATACATACCATCACCCACCTCGCCCATACCAACCATACCCACCAGCACCTTACAACCCACCTCCACCATATTATCCACCCACCACTCCACATTATTCCGTCCCACATGCTCAACATTATCCGTCGCCTCCACATGTATGGAGAGCCCAAACCCCACAAAATGTCTACCTCACACAAAACACCTACCCACCTTCCAGAACATATAAAAATCCAAACAGACCCAACTTTCGTCCAGATCCGGAAGTGAGAAACAGAGCCCAAACAAAGAAAACATTCACTCCACTGGGGGAGTCTTACACCAGTCTTTATCATCGCCTGAAAGAGTTGGGGATGCTAAGCCCAATTGAGCCAATACTTCCAAATCCACCACCCTGAAACATTGACCAATCAGTCCGATGTGAATAATGTTCCGGGGCACCGGGCATGATACTAAAAAGTGTTGGCACTTGAAATCATCTATACAAGAGCTCATTGCTACTAGGAGGATAGAGGTGCAGGCTCCAGAAACTCCTAATATTACACATAATCCATTACCATCCCATCATGAGACGCACATGGTAGAGTTGGAACAAGGAGAAAGCAGTAAGAAACCGTCCCGATCGGTGATGATGATAAAAGCCAATAGCAAAGTGGAAAGAGAGGTTGAGAAAGAGAAAGCAATAGCCGAGTTGCCAGTGAAAAATCCTCCAGTGGTTGAAACTATGAAAATAATAGTACCAGGAGCTAAGCCATTGTTGACAGTAAAGGAAGCATATGTGGAACTCGTAGTCATTAAACCGGTGGTGCAAATGCCAATTGTAGACACTAAAGCCACACCGTGGAACTATAACAAAGTCACAGTGACATACAGGGGAAAGGAGTCTACAGGAGAGGTCAATGAAATACATGGCCTAACTCATTCCGGGTGATGCTTTGCCCCGGAAGAGTTGAGGAAAACAAAAGTGGTGAAAGAGAATCCTAATCATGTGAAGAAAGTGATATCTGAAGGAGAAGCAGAAGAGTTTTTGAAAAAGATGAAAGCTCAAAACTATTCGATAGTAGAGCAGTTGAGAAAGACGCCTGCGAAAATTTCATTGCTACCATTGTTAATCCATTCAGAAGAGCACATGAAGGCATTAATGAAGATTCTAAACGAAGCATATGTCCCTGAGAAAATCTCAGTCTGCCATCTTGAAAAGATCACGAACAAAATATTTGAGACGAACAAAATAACATTCTCGGATAATGAATTGCCACTTGAAGGGACTGAACACAACAAAGAACATTATCTCACCGTCAAGAGTGAAGAATCTGTGGTTACTCATGTCCTAGTAGACAACAGATCAAGTGCAAACATTTGTCCACTCTCAACTCTGGGAAAGCTAAAGATTAATCTTGATAGAATCCGTCGAAACTGTGTGTGTACGGGGCTTTGACGGAGGAAGCAAGAATACTTTGGGGGACATTATGCTGGAAGTTACCATTGGACCGGTGGACTTTACCATGGAGTTCCAAGTGTTAGATGTCACTATTTCTTATAATCTATTATTAGGACGTCCATGGATCCACGCGGCCAAAGTTGTACCATCTTTACTGCACCAGATGGTAAAATTCGAATGGGAATGACAGGAAATCATAGTGCATGGAGACGATGATGTCTGTAACACCATAATGCCTTTTGAAGAAACTGAAGGGGACAAGGGCCCATGGGTATATCAGGTGATGGATGTTGTGGTAGTTAACAAGATATCCGAAGGGGAGAGCATGCCAATTCCTGCAGTGACTCATACAACAGTAATGGTGGCCAAAGAAATGATCAGAAATGGGTTCGCACTGGGAAAAGGTTTGGGATAACATTACAAGGGATAACACAACCTGTCCACTTGCCTGGAAATAATGACACCTTTGGCCTGGGTTTTAAGCCCACTTATGCCGACATCCAAAGAGCCAAAGGAATGAAGAAGAAAAGTTGGACCCTGCCTAAACCAATTCCAAAATTATCAGACACCTTTACTAGGCCTGGTACACGAAGACATTTGATGTCACGACCCAAACCCCGGTCGTCATGGCGCCCAACACAATGCTAGGCAAGCTCGACCATATCATCTCTTAACCCAGCCAATTATTAGTTCCAATTAACCATATTAAACTTAAACAGCTAGTGATCATATCAAATGAAAAGCGTGATAGTAAAAGCATACAAGTACGGTCCCACCCATATTGTGGTGTCACAAGACTGTGCCTCTACAGAATAACATCCTAATACAAACAAATCTAGGCAAAATGAGAACAAAAAGATGATAAGGAAGGAGAAAACAGGCTCTGCGGACGCTGGCAGCTACCTCGTAGTCTCCGCAAAAGTAGATGATAATCAGCAGCTACAATGTCTCAACTGCCCTCAGGCACCTGTGGATCTGCACAGAAAGTGCAGGGGAGTGGGGTGAGTATATTTCAACTCATTGAGTAACAATAATAAACGATAACTGAAAGTAAGAACTCCAGTACTATCACTAAACAGTTCTAAGGCAAACCCTCATAGGATAAGTCATCACTACAATAGTAATTCGATCACCAGTCCACACCTATCTCGTTAAGCTCCCACACTGACTAAATCCCCTATCGTACCACAACGGTGTACATCCATCTCCATATACATGTGTCCCTAAGGCATAAGTATCTAATAAGTATAATGCTGCGGTGTGCAGCCCGATCCAATATACAGGTAAATCATCTCTACATTGTTAAGTCCAGTTCCAGTCCACTACTGTCTCACAATGATCCAACACCGATCTAGTCCTGCTGCGGCGTGCAGCCCGATCCTCACTCATATTACTGCGGCGTGCAACCCGATCCAATATATGTATATATATAATGTTGCGGCGCACAGCCCGATCCAATATGTATAGTGCTGCGGTGTGCAGCCCGATCCAATATATATAGTAATGCAGCGTGCTGCCTGATCCAATATATATAGTGCGCTCACTGCAGCCCGATCCAATATATATACTGTTGCGGCATGCAGCCCGATCTAATATATATACTGCTACGCCGTGCATCCCAATCCAATATATATATATATATATATATGTATATGTGTAAAATACATCCTAATGGGTCCTCGACCCTATCTCAATTAGTATAGGATTGGCCTTTGAGGCTCACTCAGCTAAGTCAGGGGAGCTTCCACCTTAAGTAATTCATCTCTCACGGTACACATCTAGTACGAGCTCTTAACAGGCCATTCAGCTAGTTTTACGGCTGAGTGTAAGTTCCAACACGATATATGGGTCACCTAGCTCTACAGGTCCCCTAGAGGTCTACAGATCGGCACAAGGCCCCAATCAAGGCTATTAGCCCAATTATACAGTTATAATCTCATTAACAGTCATAATACACTGTCTACTATAAGCCTGGAATGACCAAGTCCAAGTTCCTAATCACAATGTCATCACGCCCATCTCAAGACGCGCATCTCATCTCAACATAGCACTGCGAAGTGCTAGTACGGGGTTTCAAACCCTCAGTACATTATTTACTACTACCACTCACCTCGAACCGGTAGAAGCCTCAGTCCGCCTTGCGCTTGCCTCGCAAATCAATCTCCTCGGATGCCAAATCTGCTCAAAATCAATGATAATACATCAATATATGCTCAATTCACGCAACCCATATGAAATAACCCAAATTGCATCAAAACCCACAAAGTTGTCAAAATCCGATTTTTGGTGTGCTTCTCGAAAAATTATAAAAGTTACATATTCGGAACCCTCGTCTCCATACGAGTCTATGCATATAATGTTTTCCAAAATCGGACTCCGTTTGCCCATTCAAATCGACATTCTACCAAAACCCTAGCTTAGGCTAAATTCCCCCACTAATTCATCCAATTTCAGTGAAATAGAGGAGGATTCTAAGATAAAAACAAGTATTTGAACCATGAAACTTACCCCCGATGCTTTCCCGATGAAATCCCTGCAAATTCCCATCTTTAAGCTCTCGAGGATCACTCAAATTTGATGAAATATGAAAACCCTCGCGTTTGGAAATGTTACTTAACAGGTCTGTCCGCCCAGACAATTACACTATGCGATCGCATCCCATCATTGCGATCGCGTAAAACAAATGATAGCTCGAATTAATTAAGGCTATGCGATCGCACTTCCACTCTGCGATCGCATAGAACATCTCACCCAGGCTCCAAATTACTACAGTGTGATCGCAAACCGACCCCGCGATCGCATTGAACAATAAGCTTCTTAGGCACCCCAGTTCATTTTACCCTATGCGTTCGCACAAGTGACCCTGCGATCGCAGAGTGCTAGGTCCCATACCTATGCGATCGCATCCCCTTTTTCGCGATCGCATAGAACAACTCGGGGGCTCACTTCCATCCTTCTATGCGATCGCATCTACTCTATGCGATCGCATAGAGCATCCGTCTGCAACAAAAACCAGCAGCCAACAACAGTTCAAAAATGCAAGAAATGGTCCGTTTGGACCCCCGAAATCAACCCGAGGCCCCCGGGACCCCAACGAAAACCACAAACATACTCCATAACACGATACAAACTTGTTCCAATCATAAAAACACGCCCTCAAGTACAGAAAACACCGAATCCAAGCAAATTCAAGCCTAAGTTTCATTGAAACTTTCGAAACCGACATTCAACCAAAAACCTGACCAAACGACCTCCGAATGACCTAAAATTTTGCAGGCACATCCAAAATCACCTAACGGAGCTACTCCAATAGTTGGAATTCTATTCCGGCTCCCGGATCAGAATCTCACCTATCGATCGGATATCACCAAAATTCAACTTTAGCCAATTCAAGCCTAAAACTACACCGGACCTCCAAATTTACTTCTGATCGCTTTGCTAGCTCGTAAATGACCTCCCGGAGCTGGCCGAATCATCATAATTTGATTCCGAGCTCTCTAACTCACAAGTCAACATCCAGCTGACTTTTCTCAACTATTCCTTCTTCCAAGAGACTATTTGTCTCATTTCCCACTAAACTCAATCCGAATTGACTCAAACTTACCCAACATGCATATTACAACATCAACAAGCACATAACGGGGATAACGGGGCGATAACTCACATGATGATGGACCGGGCCATCACATTCTCCCCAACTTAAGAAAACGCTCGTCCTCGAGCGGGTCAAGAAACATACCTGGAGACTCGAATAGCTAAGGGTATCTACTCCGCATCTCCTGCTCGACCTCCCAAGTAGCCTCCTCCACCGGTCGACCTCTCCACTGCACCTTGACTGAAGCAATCTCCTTGGACCTCAACTTTCGAACTTGCCTACCTAGAATAGCCACTTGATCCACATCATAAGATAGATCACCATCAAGCTGAATGGTACCGAAGTCTAATACATGAGACGGATCCCCGATGTACTTCCGGAGCATAGACACGTTGAATACTGGATGAACGCTGGATAAGCTGGGTGGCAAGGCCAACTCATATGCCACCTCTCCAACCCTCCTGAGTATCTCAAAAGGACCAATGTACCTGGGACTCAGCTTTCCCTTCTTCCCGAACCTCATGAAACCCTTCATGGGTGAAACCTTCAGCAATACTCTGTCACCAACCATGAAAGACAACTCTCGAACCCTACGGTCTGCATAACTCTTCTGGCGAGACTGTGCTGTGCGAAGCCTCTCCAGGATCAACTTTGCTCTATCCAGAGCATCCTGAACTAACTCAGTCCCTATCAATCTATCCTCACCAGGCTCAAACCATCCGATGGGAGATCTACACCGTCTGCCATACAATGCCTCGTATGGGGCCATTTGAATACTCGACTGATAACTGTTGTTGTAGGCAAACTCGGCAAGTGGCAAGAACTCATCCCATGAACCACAAAAATCAATCACACATGCCCTCAACATATCCTCCAGGATATAAATAGTGCGCTCCGACTGCCCGTCTGTCTGGGGGTGAAATGCGGTGCTGAACTCGACCCGCGTACCCATCTCTTGCTGAAATGCTCTCCAAAATTGAGAAGTGAACTGAGTGCCTCTATCAGATATAATAGACACCGGGACCCCATGCAACCTGACAATCTCCCGAATAAAGATCGATGCCAACCGCTCCGATGAGTAAGTAGTACTAACTAGGATGAAATGTGCGGACTTAGTCAGCCGATCAACAATCACCCACACAGAATCAAACTTCCTCGCTGTCCGAGGGAGTCCAGTAACGAAATCCATGGTGATCCTCTCCCACTTCCACTCGGGAATGACCATACGCTGAAGAACACCGCCCGGTCTCTGATGCTCATACTTGACCTCCTGGCAATTGAGGCACCTGGCTACATGCCTAACAATATCCATCTTCATTCTCCTCAACCAGTAATGTAGTCTCAAGTCTTGGTACATCTTCGCGGCACCTGGGTGAATAGAGTACCGTGAACTATGTGCCTCCTCAAGTATCAACTCGCGCAAACCATGTACATTGGGCACGCATATACGACCCTGCATCCTCAGAACACCATCACTGTCGATAGTTACATCTCTAGCACCATTATGCAGCACTCTATCCTTAAGGACAAGCAAATGTGCGTCATCATACTATCTCTCCCTGATGCGATCATATAAGGACGATCGATAAATAACACAAGCCAATACTCGGCTCGGTTTCGAAATATCCAACCTCACTAGCCGATTGGCTAGGGCCTGAACATCATAAGCAAATGGCCTCTCCCCAACTGGGATGAAAGCTAGGCTGCCCATACTAACCGCCTTTCGACTCAAAGCATCGGCCACAACATTGGCCTTCCCGGATGATACAAGATAGTGATGTCATAATCCTTAAGCAACTCCAACCACCTCCGATGTCTCAAATTAAGGTCCTTCTGTCTGAATAAGTGCTGAAGGCTGCGATGATCCATGAACACCTCACATGAGACACCATACAGGTAATGCCTCCAAATCTTCAAAGCGTGAACTATGGATGCTAGCTCCAAATCATGAACAGGGTAGTTCTTCTCATGGGGCTTCAACTGACGAGAAGCATAAGCAATGACCCTACCCTCCTACATCAACACACAACCAATGCCAACTCCTGAGGCATCACAATACACAGTATAAGGATCTGAAGCTGACGGCAGAATCAAGACTGGTGTTGTGGTCAGTGCTGTCTTGAGCTTCTGAAAGCTCTCCTCGCACTCCTCGGACCATATGAAAGGAACACCCTTCTGAGTCAATCTAGTCAAGGGTGAAGCAATAGAAGAGAATCCCTGAACGAATCGGCGATAATACCCTGCCAATCCTAGAAAGCTACGAATCTCAGTAACTGAGGTCGGTCTGGGCCAACTCTGCACTGCCTCGACCTTCCTCGGATCTACCTGAATACCATCACGGGACACCACGTGTCCTAAGAATGCCACGAACTCAAGCCAGAACTCACATTTGGAGAACTTGGCATACAACTTCTCCTCTCTCAATCTCTGCAATACAATACTCAAGTGCCGAGCATGCTCCTCCTAGCTACGAGAGTAGACTAGAATGTCATCAATGAACACGATCACAAATGAATCAAGATAGGGCCTGAACACACTGTTCATCAGATGCATAAATGCTGCTGGGGCGTTGGTCATCCCAAAAGACATGACAAGGAACTCATAGCGACCATATCTGGTCCTGAATGCAGTCTTCATAATGTCGGACTCCCTAATCTTCAGCTGATGGTAGCTTGAACAAAGATCAATCTTCGAGAATACCCTAGCTCCGTGGAGCTGATCAAATAAGTCATCAATACGAGGCAGAGGATACTTATTCTTCACTGTAACTTTGTTCAGCTGCCTGTAGTCAATACACATCCTCATGGATCCATCCTTCTTCTTAACAAACAGGACCGGCGCACCCCACGGTGACACACTCGGCCGAATGAACCCCTTATCTAGGAGTTCCTGGAGCTGCTCCTTCAATTCCTTCAGCTCAGCTTGTGCCATCCGATATGGAGGAATAGAAATTGGCTGAGTGCCTGTCACCAAATCAATCCCAAGATCAATATCCCTGTCCAGCGGCATGCCCGGCAGGTCTGAGGGAAACACATCAAGAAAGTCTCGCACAATGGGAACATAATCAATACTGGGAGTCTGGGCCTCAACCTCCCGTACAAATGCTAAGTAAGAGAGACATCCCTTCCCAACCATTCGTTAGGCCTTGAGGAAAGATATTACCCTGCTAGGTACATACTCAGTCGTTCCTTGCCACTCGATCTTCTGAATACCCGGCATAGCCAAGGTGACCGTCTTAGCATGACAGTCCTGAATAGCATGACATGGAGATAGCCAGTCTATACCTAATATAACATCAAAATCGATCATGCTGAGAAGCAACAGGTCCACTCGGGTGTCCAGATCCCCAATAGTGACCAAACATGACCGGTATACATGGTCTACAACAATAGTATCCCCTACCGGGGTAGATACATGCACTGGCAGCTCAAGACACCCTCGGGTTGTGCCCAAATGAGGAGCAAAATAGGTAGACACAAAAGAATAAGTTGAACTAGGATCGAAAAACACTGAGGCATCTTTGTGGCAGACTGAAATAATACATGTGATAACTGCATCAGAAGCAACAACCTCATATCGGCCATGAAGAGCATAGCATCTAGCATGTCCGCCTGATCGGCCTCCCCCTCGAGGGCGACCTCTAGATGACTGACCCTCACCCCTAGCTGGCAGGGTGGGTGCTGAAGTAAAAGGACCAGATGATGAGGGTTGCCCCCTCTACTGATAAGATCTGGAAACAAGGCGGGGACACTCCCTACGGTGTTGCCCAAGCTCTCCGCACTCGTAGCAACTCCCCAGTGCTGGGGGCTGAGACTGATAAGGACCTTTGGTGCTGGAGTGGCCAGCTGAAGAACTAGGCCGAGATGAACCCTGAGTAGATGGGTCCTGTGAAGAACTCTGAGCTGGCATGGCGCTGAGAGATGGCTGGCTCTAGTGCGACCCCTGATAACCCTGACTAGAAGACCACCCACGACGATCTGAGCGACCCGACTGCGAGGATCTAAAAGAGCGACCTCGACTCTGCTGACTCTGGCCCTTGCTCTGAGTGCCACTGGAACTAGCTGAACCTCGAGGCCTTTTGGCCTCCCTCTCGTCCCGCTCTCTGCGACGATCTGACTCTATGTCGCTAGCAATATCCACAGCCTCCTCAAATGTACGACTCAGAACCCTCTCTCGAGTCATCAGAATACGAATGGGGTAAATGAGGCCGTCCTCAAATCGTCCAATCCTCTCTCTGTCGGAAGGAACCAACCACTGTGCATGCCTAGACAACTCGGTAAACCTGATCTCGTACTCTGACACTGTCATATCCCCCTGACAGAGACCCTCAAACTGCCTACACATCTCCTCTCTCTGAGATCGAGGCACCCACTTCTCCAAGAACATGGTGGAGAACTCTGGCCACGATAGTGGTTCTGCCCCTACTGGTCCGCGGCGCTCATAAGACTCCCACCAAGCGAAAGTTGTCCCCTGAAACTGAAAGGTGGTGAAAGATACCCCACTGGACTCCAAGATCCCTACCGTACGAAGTATCCGACGGCACTTGTCCAGAAAACCTTGGGCGTCCTCGCCCGGAGCACTAGTGAACACTGGAAGAGATAACCTAGTAAACCTCTCGAGACGACGCTGCTCATCATCTATCATAGCTGGGGCCCTGTCCCCCTGACCATGATCGGCTGGATGAACCGGAACCACAGGCTGAACTGTAGGAGCCTCTAGTGTCTGCAAGCCCTGCACTGTTGGCTCTGGAATGCGTGCTGGGGGGGTCTGATGACCACCCCCGGTCCCTGATGTAGCTGCTGTAGTAGTAACTGAAACCGCATGTGCCAGGCCAGTGGAAACTCCTAGTATCTGAGCCAGGGTCTCCTGTAGACCCGGAATGGCAATGGGCACAGCTGGTGCCTGAACTGGTGCTGCTTGCACCTCTGCAACTGGGGGCTGTGGGTCAACTGGTACTGCATCCGCTGCCCGACCTCCGCCACGACCACGACCGCGTCCACGGCCTCTAGAAGGTGGTAGTGTTGGTCGTCCTCCCCGTCCGGAACCTCGAGTTCTCGACATCTGCGAGAGAATAGAATGTCAAGGTTCAGTTCAAGTCAAAAGTAATCGCACGACAAGAATTCCAAGAATTGAAACTTTTCCTAAAAGGTTTGCAGCCCCCCGAGGATAAGTACAAGCGTCCCCGTACCTATCCATGAGACTCTACTAAACCGGCTCACGGCTCGTGAGACCTGTTAACCTAGGCTCTGATACCAACTTGTCATGACCCAAACCCCGGTCGTGATGGTGCCCAACACAATGCTAGGCAAGCTTGACCATATCATCTCTTAACCCGGCCAATTATTAGTTCCAATTAACCAAATTAAACTTACACATCTAGTGATCATATCAAATGAAAAGCGTGATAGTAAAAGCATACAAGTAAGGTCCCAAACATATCGTGGTGTCACGAGACTGAGCCTCTAAAGAATAACATCCTAATACAAACAAATGAGAACAACAAGATGATAAGGAAGGAGAAAACAGGCTCTGCGGACGCTTTGCAGCTACCTCGTAGTCTCCGCAAAAGTAGATGATGATCAGCAGCTACAATGTCTCAACTGCCCTCGGACACCTGTGGATCTGCACAAAAAGTGCAGGGGAGTGGGGTGAGTATATTTCAACTCAGTGAGTAAAAATAATAAACGATAACCAAAAGCAAGAACTCTTGCACTATCACTAAACAGTTCTAAGGCAAACCCTCACAGGAAAGTCATCAGTACAGTAGTAATTCGATCACCAGTCCACACCTATCTCGTTAAGGTCCCACACTGACTAAATCCCCTCTCGTACCACAACGGTGTACAACCATCTCCATATACATGTGTCCCTAAGGCATAAGTATCTAATAAGTATAATGTTGCAGTGTGCAACCCTATACATATATATATATATATATATATATATATATATATATATATATATATATATATATATATATATATATATATATATATATATATATATATATATATATACGTCTACCAAACCCAATAACAAAAGTGTTCTCTGCTGCGGCGTGCAGCCCGATCCAATATATATATACTACTGCGGCGTGCGGCCCGATCCAATATGTATACGTCTGCGGCGCGCCCGATCCAATATGTATATCGCTGCGGCATGCAACCCGATCCAATATAAATACTGCTGCGGCGTGAAGCCCGATCCAATATATATTCTGCTGCGGCGTGCAGCCCGATACAATATATATACTGCTACGGCGTGCAGCCTGATCCAATATATATACTGCTGCGGCGTGCAGCCCGATCCAATATATATATACATATATATGTATATGTATATAATACATCCTAACGAGTTCTCGACCCTATCTCAATTAGTATAGGATTGGCCTTTCAGGCTCACTCAGCTAAGTCAGGGGAGCTTCCACCTTAAGTAATTCATCTCTCACGGTACACATCAAGTACGGGCTCTTAAAAGGCCATTCAGCTAGTTTTACGGCTGAGTGTAAGTTCCAACACGATATATGGGTCACCTAGCTCTACAGGTCCCCTAGAGGTCTACAGATCGGCACAAGACCCCAATCAAGGCTATTAACCCAATTACACAGTTATAATCTATTTAACAGTCATAATACACAGTCTACTATAAGCCGGGAAGGACCAAGTCCAAGTTCCCAATCACAATGTCATCACGCCCATCTCAAGACGCGCATCTCATCTCAACATAGCACTGCGAAGTGCTAGTACGGGGTTTCAAACCCTCAGTACATTATTTACTACTACCACTCACATCGAACCGGTAGAAACCTCAGTCTGCCTTGCACTTGCCTCGCAAATCAATCTCCTCGGATTCCAAATCTGCTCAAAATCAATGATAATACATCAATATATGCTCAATTCACGCAACCCATATGAAATAACCCAAATTGCATCAAAACCCACAAAGTTGTCAAAACCCGACTTTTGGTACGCTTCTCAAAAAATTATTAAAGTTACATATTCGGAACCCTCGTCTCCATACGAGTCTATGCATATAAAGTTTTCCAAAATCGGACTCCGTTTGCCCATTCAAATCGACATTTTACCAAAGCCCTGGCTTAGGCTAAATTCCCCCATTAATTCATCCAATTTCAGTGAAATAGAGGAGGATTCTAAGATAAAAACAAGTATTTGAACCATGAAACTTACCCTCGATGCTTTCCCGATGAAATCCCTGCAAATTCCCATCTTTAAGCTCCTAAGGTTCACTCAAATTTGATGAAATATCAAAACCCTCGCGTGTGGAAATATTAACGGGTCTGTTCGCCCAGACAATTACACTATGCAATCGCATCCCATCATTGCGATCGCGTAGAACAAATGATAGCTCGAATTAATTCAGGCTATGCGATTGCACTTCCACATCTGCGATCGCGTAGAACATCTCACCCAGGCTCCAAATTACTACTATGCAATCACAAACTGACCCCGCGATCGCATAGAACAATAAGCTTCATAGGCACCCCGGGTCATTTTACCCTATGCGTTCGCACAAGTGACCCTGCGATCGCAGAGTGCCGGGTTCCATACCTATGCGATCGCTTCCCTTTTTTCGCGATCGCATAGAACAACTCGGGGGCTCACTTCCATCCTTCTATGTGATCGCATCTACTATATGCAATCGCATAGAGCATCCGTCTGCAACAAAAACCAGCAGCCAACAGCAGTTCAAAAATGCAAGAAATGGCCCGTTTGGACTCCCGAAATCAACCCCAGGCCCCCGGGACCCCAACGAAAACCACAAAAATACTCCATAACAAGATACAAACTTGTTCCAATCATAAAAACACGCCCTGAAGTACTGACAACACCGAATCCTAGCAAATTCAAGCCTAAGTTTCATTCAAACTTCCGAAACCGACATTCGACCAAAAACCTGACCAAACGACCTCCGAATGACTTGAAATTTTGCAGGCACATCCAAAATCACCTAACGGAGCTACTGCAACAGTCGGAATTCCATTCCGGCTCCCGGATCAAAATCTCACCTATCGATCGGATATCGCCAAAATTCAACTTTAGCCAATTCAAGCCTAAAACTACACCGGACCTCCAAATTCACTTCTGATCGCTCTCCTAGCTCATAAATGAACCTCCCGGAGCTGACCGAATCATCAGAGTTCGATTCTGAGCTCTCTAACTCACAAGTCAACATCCAGCTGACTTTTCTCAACTATTCCTTCTTCCAAGAGACTATTTGTCTCATTTCCCACTAAACTCAATCCGAATTGACTCAAACTTACCCAACATGCATATTACAACATTCACAAGCACAAAATGGGGATAACGGGGCGATCACTCACATGATGACGGGCCGGGCTATCACATTTGACAACTGATGTACCAAAATATGCTGAAATAAGGCCAGATGCGGAACTTCTCGCAAGGTTTGAAATGTTGTTCGAGGATGTAATGTCCAGTTCTTGGGACCCAGCACTGCACTTAATAATTGGGAAACTGCTCCTCTTCCGATCAGGAGGGAGTTGTGGTAGTGAGCCTTAAAAATATTTCATCTTTCCCAAAGCTGTTTTATTTTGTAATCCCACACCCCACTGAAATCAAATGTATCCAACCTCTGTTATCTTTTTGAAAAATATCAATGAAATGCAATTTCTTTTTCTCTTCTCACTTTTGCCTTATTTTACTTTTTCTTCTTTTTGTATAGTTCAATATTCGCTGATTCCAATGATATGTCGTGCATGAAGGATTCCCGGTCTAGTCTTGACAGTCGAATATTTATACAAGAAATTGAAAACAAAAGTGAAATAGCATATGAAGATGAGGAAATACTGGAGGAAATCAGTAAAGATTTGAATCAATATGAGGAAAAACCCAAACCAAACTTAAATGAGACAGAATCTATTAATCTTCAGAGTGAGGATAATGTCCGGGAAACAAAGATCAGTGTACATTTAGAGGCTTCCCTTAGAGAAGATCTAATAAAGTTATTACATGAATACAAGGACATACTTGCTTGGTCCTATGATGACATGCCCGAACTCAGCACTGATCTGGCGGTGCATAAATTGCCCATTTATCCAGAATGCTGGCCGGTAAAATAGAAGTTGACAAAGTTTAAAACAGACATCAGCGTGTAAATAAAAGAAGAGGTTAATATGCAATTTGAGGCGAAGGTCATACGAGTTACTAAATACCCTACCTAGTTAGCAAATGTTGTGCCAGTTCCAAAGAAGGATGGAAAAACCAGGGTGTGTGTTGACTACAAAGACCTTAACAAGGGTAGTCCAAAGGATGATTTTCCATTTCCAAATATCCATATACTGATTGATAATTGCGCCAAACATAAAATTGGCTCTTTTGTAGATTATTATGCGGGTTATCATCAGATCCTAATGGATGAAGAAGGCCGTGGTGGATTTCGTGCATGAAAATATCATATGCCGATTCGTAATTCCTAAAGTAATTATCACGGACAATGGGGAAAATCTTAACAGTCACCTCATGGCGGAAGCATGTCAGAAATTTAAAATCCTACATAATAACTCTACACCTTACAGACCAAAGGCAAATCGAGCAGTAGAAGCTGCAAATGAGAATATAAAGAAGATTCTTAGGAAAATGGTGGAAGAGTCTAGACAATGGCATGAGAAATTACCTTTTGCTCTTATGGGTTATTGCACAACCGTTTGTACTTCGATTGGTGCCACACCCTATTCATTGGTATATGGAATAGAGGTTGTTATACCCGCAGAAATTGAGATACCATCTCTTCGAATCATAGCTGAAGCTGAGATTGATGATGATGAATGGGTAAAAGCCCGGTTGGAACAATTGAATCTGATTGATGAGAAGAGGTTAGCCGCGGTTTGTCATGGGCAATTATATCAGTGGAGAATGGCTAGAGCATATAATAAGAAGGTACGTCCTCGGAAATATGAAGTAGGACAATTGGTATTGAAGCTTATCCCACCACATTGGGCTGAAACAAAAGGCAAATTTGCACCAAACTGGCAAGGACCGTTCATGGTATAACGGTGTTGTCCAATGGAGCCTTATATCTGATAGATGTTGAAGGAAAATGCGTAGAGACTGCTACCAATTCAGATGTAGTCAAGAGATATTATGTATGGTTCCTTTTCATTTGTATATTTGTATTTGTTGTGATTTTGGAATTGAAATGATGAAGGCATTTTATTCTCTATCAAAACATTTTATCCATTGACATCCGCGTTGAGCCTTGTTCAATCTATTCTTTCATACCCCTCTCTCGGAATTGCTTATGATACAAGAGAAAAGTAGAAAAATGAAAAATGGAAAATGATGAAAAAAGGAAAAAAGAAAAAAAAAGAAAAAGCAAATGCAAACAAAAGAAAAGACAAAGAAATCGGGAAAAAGTCAAACGAAACCATAAATTAATGGCGTTGTTTGAACTACGTCTGACTTGATGTCGAAAGGGTACGTAGGCAGCATCACTGAGGTTCAGTCACATTAAAGGAAAAATCCAAAAATCCCCTACATATTGAAACTGGGGCGGAAGCTATGTTTTATAATTCCGAGAGTTGTAAATATTTTAAAACCCTCGTAAATTTTGAGCCTTTATATCCTTCTTTCTGAACCCATCCAAAAGCCATATTACGGTCCAAAGAAAGACATTCTAATCAATTTCAAGAAATGACAATACAATGAGAATAAAGGAGAACAGGCCATGGACAATATCAGTGGTTTAGAAAACAAAAAGACAAAAGAAAATATATAAAAAAAATGAGAGAGTCTCATAGGTGAAAACCTTAACCAGCATCGTAAGTCGATTGTGAGGCTGAGAGAAATAAAATGAGAGAGTCTTATCAGTGAAAACATTTACTGGCACTGTAAGGCGATGGTGAGTTTTGAGAGAAATAAATGAGAGAGTCTTATTGGTGAAAACCATTAATGGCACCGTAAGGCGACTGTGAGGACTATTTTGGGAAAAGGAAAACAACAAAAATAAGATCGGTTTGGGTTGAAAGAAAGTTGGAGTTGAAATAATGGCAATTGGATTGGACAGACTGGGTCGGAGTTTAAATACATGGCATGGTGAAAGGAATCAACCAACATACCCAGATAAGTTCTGTCACTCCTCCAAATCACCCTTACCATTTTTTTAAATTCATTTGCTTCTGCATTTTCATTGATTAAAAAGCCAATTTGTCCATTGAAATCTAACTACCAGCTTCTCATGATAAGAGGTGAAATACCGCTGGGTCGAAAAAGAGGGAAAGAGGAAATAAAGAAGGACGGCGATCAGAACCAAAGAAAAAAAAAAGGAGAGAAAAAGAAGGGAAATGCAAAAAAGATTTTACAAAGGAAGTCAATTGAAAGGCCGCTTAGCAGAAGAAAAGCAAAAAGAGGATGGCAATAAAAGGCAGAAGCAGCAAATGCCAGTTGCCAGTAGTTTACAACTAATAAAATTGTTCTATGATTTAGACAGGAACAAATTGTCACTAATCACTTTAAAGTGAATATGACCAATGTGAAATGAAAGAAAAACATAAAAAGAAACCAAAGCAATAAAAGGAGGAATCTGTAGAGGAGGACTCACACAATCAAGCAAGAAAATACCAAAAACAACAAGAAGGTATCATCTTTTTAAATTCACATCCCAGTTATCAAACTGAGGGATACTTTTCTGCATTCGCATTTCATGCATCAGGCGCCCACCTGGATAACAAGGGAATATTTTTCTGCATTTCGCATTTCATGCATCAGGCGCCCACTTGGATAACAAGGGAATACTTTTTTGCATTCGCATTTCATGTATCAGGCGCCCACCTGGATAACAAGGGAATACTTCTCTGCATTTGCATTTCATGCATCAGGCGCCCACCTAAATAACGAGGGAATACTTTTCTACATTCGCATTTCATGCATCACGCGCCCACCTGGATAACAAGGGAATATTTTTCTGCATTTCGCATTTCATACATCAGGCGCCCACCTGGATAACAAGTGAATACTTTTCTGCTTTCGCATTTCAAGCATCAGGCACCCACCTGGATAACAAGGGAATACATTTCTGCAATTTTTAATTTCTGTTCAGGTGCCCACCTGTATAACAAGGGAATACATTTCTGTAATTTTTAATTTCTGTTCAGGCGCCCACCTGTATAACAAGGGAACACATTTCTGCAATTTTTATTTTTCTGCAAATTTTGATTTGTGTTAGCTAACACGAGTAACACCTCAACATGAGAAAAAGCCCACACTAGGGCAGAGGAAAAAGTTTTGTTGTTTTGTTTTGTTTTAAGGAGGTATCAATTCGAAGGAAGGAGTATAATTGGAAATTACACCAAAAAGAAAGAAATCAAGAAAAGAAAATCAACAAAAAAGAAGGACGGTAACGCAGAAAATCAAAAAAAAAAAGACAAGGAGGAATAAGAAGACAAGAAGTAGATAGGAACCATTGTAATTCGTAGTATTATAGCTTAGAATAGCTTCTTCATTTTACATTTTTCAACCGTGGTGTAATAAGGATTAAGTCAGTAGTCATAGCAATAGCAATGCAACAGCAGAGTCTTGGTAGTTTTAAACTACCAGACCTTCCCAAACTACACTGACCTGATTCTTGTTTAGCCCAGGATATGTAGGCAACCTCTGAGGTAGGGTGCGGTCAAAAGGTTTACAAAAAATGCTTCTCACGGAATATGCCAGTGGGCAAAAATCTCTTATTACTGCTCACTTGTCTTTACACTGAAACTCTTCGTGTTCCCGAGCAAAGAGGGGCAGTTGTGAGCACGTGATTTTTGCCCTAATCAATAAAATTCCAAAATTAAATAAATAATATTTTTTGTGTGCAATTACATGTTTGTTAGAAATAAGATGCATTCGTGTAAGTGAACAATTAAATATGAAAATTAGAAAATAAAAAAAAATAGGTTGAGTATAAATGTTACAAATAAAAGAAGTTTTAAAAGAAAATTAACAATATATATATATATATATATATATATATATATATATATATATATACCGGAAAATAAGAAAAAGTAGCAAAAATGTCAAAAAATATCAAAAAAATTGAGAAAATAGGAAATTAAAAGAATCTCCAGTAATTGAAAAAGCATATAAAAATATAAAGTGAAATACAACAAGAAAATACATAAAAATAATAAAAAATACATGAAAATACAAAAAATACACATCTTGGCCATTTGACCAGGCCCAAATGTATTGGCCCATTCAATTGAGGAAGACCGGTCAATTTGATTAAGTGACAAACAATCTCAGCCATTCATTTATCTAATCCAACTGCTGAGGATTAATCCAGAAATTTAATTAAATTAATATAGTTTTGGTATTAAATTTGAGTCGTCCATTTATTACGATCTAACAGAGAAGAGTTAGTCTTCATTTTAAATTGAACGACGTCGTTTTTGAACTTTCGATTCTGGTCGTTCATCAACGATGATCCAATGGCCAGGAATTGAGCAAGCGTTACAGGTATAAAAGGCCAGGTCTCTCTCAGAGACCAGCCATTTCTCTTATTCCTAACCCTAGCTGCCCTGATGCTTCTTCTTCTTCTTCTTCATCCTTGCCGGTCATGGAGACTGCCCGCCGTTCATGGCAGTCTCCGGCCACCCTCTTACCCCAAAACCTCCCTCATCTCACTCCCCTACCCAAAACCACCATAGAAAACCAAGATAACCCCAAAACCCCAAAATCTTGAAAATACTGTCATCGGAGTTCTTCTCCGGTGACCACCATCCTTTGACACCGGCCTCCAGATTAACACCCCAAAAACCCCTTCTCTTGATCTACAACCCTACATAAACCATTTTCTTCAAATACTTCTCGAACTGTTCAAATATTCAAAAAAGAGTCGCCAGAACCCTAACTCCGATCGACTCAAACCAAATCACAAACCAAAGATTCTCTCTTTACATATCTAAACCTACTCCTTCTGTTAAAACCAATAAAAGACTTCAAGTTTGAAGTATGAAGTCTGAAAGAAAAGAAAAAGAAACTGAAAAAGAAAAAGAAAAGAACAATAAAACGAAACAAAAATGGGAAGCTCAGGAGACAAATCCTGCGAGCAAAGTCCCCGTCCCTCTATTTTTTTTGTGTTTGGTTAATGAACATGTTTTGTGTTATTTCCTGTTATATTTTTGAAATTAGTCTGTTTGCATGTTAGATTTTACTCGAGTTCTCTTCATTTTATCTTTTATGATTCTGTTTCTATTATCTTATCTTATAATGTTTTCTAATATTCTTTGTTAATAACATGACTCACTAGTCTATTGTTAATCCTGGCTATTACACTTAATTATGTATGCCTGAGCACTTTAGGGTTTTCTGTTAGTCTTTAACATGAGAATATTCTGAGTATGCCTCTTATGTCAAATCTGATATGATGTGCTTGAAATCTGAATTATGAAGTTATTTGATTGAAATTCAACAATATTCAAATTTCCCTATGAGTTTTGGTTAAATGGCAAATGATTCTGATTTTTGTGGCTATGTGTGTAAATTTGATATGAAAAGGTTATATTTGTAATAGTTTCATGTTATTAGACTGCAATTAAGCTTAATATGCTTTTAGGTGGTATTGGTTATAGCTGTTTAGACAGTTAACTGGAAAAGTTGGTTAATTTTGAAACATAATAGTGGTTTAATTAGATTAAAAATGAAAATAACATAAAAGTGGCTAAAACGGAAATAACAATAGAGTGGTCAGTGTTAAAACTGGCTATAACAATAGAGTGGTCAGTGTTAAAACTGGCTAACTCTGTAAAGTTCTAAGTCTGAATCCAAGTGGTTAATGCTAAAATTAGTTTAACTCTTAGTAATAGACAATAAAAGCCAAAGATGGCTAGATTTGTAAGTCTTAAACTAGCCTTAAAAGGGCTATTGAATAACAATGCCTAATTTTGCAAAGCCAAGTCCAAATACTGGACTGGATAAAATTGAAAGGCTTAATCCTTGATAAATAAACAGGCTAGTCCTGTAAACTAATTCTAACACAAAAATGAAAAGAAAACCTCTTAAAAGACGTTAGAATTGAAATGAATATAAGAATCTAATCAGGCTAAGTCTTAAAGACTGATATAACAAATGGCCAAAAGTTAAATAAGGGCTAAAATTTAATATCCAGACCTGGATAAGGTCGGGTAATTAGTAGCCAGCAATAAGGGTATAATAGGAAACGAAACTGGCAAAATTATGGATTTAATAGAGCCTATGAGGACAATTAAGACATTTAGGCCTAGTATTTCAGCAATATTTCACAAAACAAAGGGTATAATAGACCCAATAAAAAGGCAAATCAGTTAATAACCTTAGCAAGTGAGGGTATACTAGTAATACACCTCAAATAGAACCCAATAGAACCTTCCAGCACATGCTGGAAGGCAAATTTGAATCTGAAATAGGTATTAAAGTGTAACAAATAAAAGAATTAAGGGGAGGGAATTAGAAATAACTTTTTCAAATCCCCCCCCCCCCAAATTTCACCAATTCTATCTATAAATAGACATTAATAGAGCCTGATTAGAGGCTGGATTTTTTGATGAATTCAGAGATACTGAAAAACACAAATACATAGAGTAATTTTCTGGGTTAGTCGAAGCTATGTTCTGAAGCTCTGTAGAAATCCCTATGTTATTTACTGGTTATACTACTGGTTTTTTGCTATTGTGCATCTGGATATTGCTTTGCTGGTTTTGGAATTCATACTCGACTGCTGAATTTGATTGTGTTGTTGTGATTCATTCACCTCCATTGTTGTTGCATTACTGCTGTGATCTACCTGCTTATTTCTCGCCTTCATCTCCCTTAGACTCATCAATTTTCATTACTGAATCAGGTACACAGCTGAACTACAAAAAATGTAATTGCTGTCGATAATCAGTTATTTGGGACACCATTATTTTCCCATGTGGCGACTCTGAAACTGTAAATAAAATCCTGAACCGATTGTCCTTTATTTGGAAAACGCCTTCCTCGTTGTTGTTATATCCTTTCCGGGGTATTCATAATATCGAGTTATACCTTATTCTCTTAATAGGGGAAATAAAAAAAAGGTAGCAAAAAGGGAGGTGTGATAGTATGTATAAGGTGATCAACTCATGATACAAGAGCTAACTTCCCGACTCCCGTTTTCGACAGGTGGAAGTATGGATACCAGAGGAGCTAACAGAGAAATTAAGGAGGATCGGAAGTCTTGAAACACAAAATGGTGTTCATAGATGGATTGGACTTTTGGCAGGAAAGAATACTGAATGAGCACATGCTTATGATTTCTATCTATATAGGATATGCTAAGACTTTTCTTATTTATCTATCTAGGAAACAGAGAGATATTATTATCTTATTAATAGGTTCCTTCGCTTAAGGGAAAGAGACAAAAGAACAGACCTTTCCTACGTATGTGAATCTGCCAAGTAAGGGGGGTTAAGGGGGAGGTCTTTTTCTATTTTCACGGGAACTTCTCCTTTTTGGTTAACAACCTATGTTGGGCTGACTAAGCTCACTATCCTACAGGGCCCCTCTTGTGTTGGGTTAAGTCTCCACCTCATCTTGGGTTAAGGACTTAGTTGAACCCAATTTCTTTACTTGTATTCTACGGCTTTGCTTGGCATTGGGCTTCGATATAATTGCTTTCCTGGTCGAGAGTTAAACCTCTGCTCTCCTAATTCAATCTATAGGTTTTGGTTTAGGTTCAATCTTAGTTGTTTAGCTTAGGTCCATCAATCAATCTGTCATAAACCCGTAAGCTGAATCTATATGGGGCCGGCCAAAAATTCCTTGTAACCCTATAAAAGGGTAAGGTAGTGAGCCTTAGATTCCATAGATTTCAACCTGCCTTGGGATTTAGTTAAGCGTACATCCATTTTAGTAGAAAAGGATCTTTCATGTAGCCCAACTCATAGAGAGTTCTGTCACTTGGTCTGAACCCATTTCTTCTATTCCTATGATTATTCAGTGATGGGTTTTCTGCTTTGAGGATTAGGTTTCTATCCCGTGTTGTGCTAAGCTCATTTCTCTTAAAAGGTCTTACCTTTTATACTTAAGATATTGCATACCCTGCAAGTCATTCATTATCCACACATGTCATACATCTTTCATATATGATGATCTTAAAAAACACCTAAGTGTTTGACATTTGCATGATACAGGTAAACCAATCACTCTAGGTTAAAAACCAAACGACTTTCTCTAACTAATATTGCACATCGACATCAGGGGTGGCTGTGACGCTTCCTGTTGAGTACACAATTCAGACTTGAAGTTCGTTTACACACTATGAAAAAGGCAATTATAAAGAATGGGACTAAGCAACTTTTTTAGATTTGATTCTTTAATATAACATCAACATAACAATAACATTATAAAGTAATATAGACATTTATCCCATCCATCCATCGTGAAAAACACCTGCCTTACACTAAAAGTTCACGCGCTTCTTTATTCAAAACAAAAAAACATTCTGAAATGAACCCACATATAAAAGTGGGCTGGTTTGCTCATTATTTGTGTTCGTACATTTTTTCATTATTGAAATACAAGTAACACCTCCACTAAACTAGTTATAGAGAGGATTCACGCCGGTTGGAACATGGCGCTTCGAACCATAGACCACTGTTGCTCGAATGAAACAAAGCTTTGGAACAGAATTATGCTTCTTGCTAGGCCCTGATGGCGGAACTGGCATTTTGGGGGGAAGAAAACGGCCCCCTTTTGCAGCAGAGCAGAAAGCTAAGCTTTCCTTCGCGTAGCTCCATTTAGAAAGAACACAAAAAGGAGAAAGAACATTATTTCGCGGATTCTTGCCATCACTGCTGGAAAATAAATTTTTCTGTAGGCATCCATCGGGTCCGAGATTATATACTGCTGCAGAAACTGAATCAAAGGGGTTGGTTGAAAGGTATGGATAGCGTGATTGGCCAATTGGTTAGAAGGTAAGGATAGCATGATTAACTAGTTTCAAGTCTCTTGGATCATGGGCCAGAGCTACTTGGGGTTAGCCCGCTGAACATCATTTGGATGGGCTTCGATCCTTTACATGATTTCATATGCCTTTGACGGGCTTTATAAAACTCTTCACTAATTACCTAGTAACTTTTAAAAATAAATTTCCACTAGGGTAAAGTAAAATAAAGGGAAGATGAAAAAACTACTACCCTAGCCTAGTAAGTAGTTGTCTATTTCGCGTGCACTTCATATACTAACTTATACTGAATTACTGTATACCGCTGTAAGTGGACTGACAGCGTCAGCTGGAAAGGGGCATTTCTGGATAAAATGAAAACTCGATTCGTGTAACAGGAGAAAGATTTCCCATTCCTTAGCCGGAAAGAGATGTTACCATGAAAGAGGGATTAAGTAGAACAGAATTGACTGGAGAGCCGTGGAAACACTTCTTTCTTCCATATTTTGGACCTTAGCTCCATGGAGTAATATTTTAGTAATAAAATATGGAAGAATCTCAATCTTAGATTAAAAGACTATATATGGATGGTCTGAATTGTCTAAACAAGAATTCTTGAATAGTGAACAACCAGTTCAGATATTCACGACCAAGAAACAATGGATTCTCTTTCGGATAGGAAGGTTGGAATGCCAACAGGCGTCTATTATTGAATTCACCCGACCCCTGACTCATTGTACTAGTTACTGCTATAGCTAGTGCTATATTGGTGTATTGCTAGTGAACTTACAGAGCGAGCTGTGAAGGTAGAAAAAAATAGATCAATCAAGAGATAGTGGTTCTAAGCAAGGACTGACGACTGAGGATTGGACGGAGAGAGTCGTCTCAAATGTTGATAAAGACAAGTAGAAGCCAGTGAAAGTGAAAGAGGAGTAAGCAGGGTACGACGAAGCCCTAGGCCTAAGGGGCAGTACATAAACAAGTACCAATCACATGGTTTTGTACTGATCCGCTTTCGAGCTATCGAGTGACGATTGGCCGAGGAGCCCTTTTTTCTTTTATAAAGGAAACGATTGTAGCTGGGTACTGTCACACCTCTCTTTTTACTTACCCCAGTGCTCAAATACATATAACAACAAAGAGGAAGGAGTTTTTTCACATAAAGGACAATCGGTTCGGGATTTTTACTTAATTTTCAGAGTCGCCACTTGGGAAGATAATGGTGTCCCAAGTCACTGGTTAATCCCGAATCCGAGGAAGTTGACTCTGTTATTACAGTCCGCAAAACAAAGACCTGGATAAGGAACTCTGTTAACTCGGGAGAAGGTGTTAGGCATTTCCGAATTCTGTGGCTTTAGCACGGTCGCTCAACCGTCGTTCTCAAATATATTTGACTTGTTATAGATTTTAAACAATATGTATGTGTTTTCACTTTTAATATTTTTTAAGAATTACGACGTTGCTAAAACATACTCCGAGTCACACCGTAACCAGTACGCCTGTGACCTTTAGTACATTTCGGCTTCGCCGGGATTTAGGATTTGTGTCGCACCAAGTGCACACTCGTATTTAAGGAAAGTGTATTAAATGTGCCAAATAATGTCTAGAGGCTTTTAAAACTTTTGGGAGAAGCTATGGAATTCACTATTAGCTTTCCCGAATCTATTTACATATTTCACTTTGTTACTAAAGGGGGCCCAGCTATTTGGTGTCATGTGAGGCTCATCCCGATTTAATTTTAAAGTCTCAATCCTAATATGTACATACTATGTTATTCTATTTTTGTTTTTTTTTCTTAGCTATATTTCAACTACAATTCCATAAAATGAGTCCAGGCCCTTGTTATTTCTACTGTTATTGGGCCTAGGTTCTGGAACAATACTGGTATGACTTCATATATGTCCAGGCCTTAATGACCCAGATTTGCCTTGGGCTTTCAATCGATGGCCCAGCAAACTTGCGAATACAGTTCAGGCCCACGTCGTATATCAGGCCCAGACCAACTTGAAATAACAATAACGAAAAGTAAAAATGAAAATTCATAGAAAACAAACATAAAGAATTAAGAATGAAATCAAATTACTTTTATTTATCAGAGGAGAAAAATCATTGTACAAGATGATCAATGTTAACCTTAAGCCATAACAACTTGATGCCTATGAAAACCGTCTAATTTTATACTTCTATTTTTTTTAAATGACTTATACCAGTGTTGAAATTACTTAACTGAGAGATTAAGAGAAAAGCGATTCAACTATGTGAGAGTTTATCAACCAAAAACAGTTCAGTTGTTTACTACGACACTCTGATTATCTAAAACTAAGTGACTTAATGACAAATACACGATTATATTACTGATTTTACTACAGCTTTAGCTCATACAGTGTTACTAACCCAGTTGCGAATGAATTATTGCTTGATCTAACGGTTTTTCTCTTTTGAACTTATTTATACCTAAATGCTGATCCACAAATGTGATTAACTATATGAGCATGACTTATATTACTACTTTGAGAGAGAGTTGTTAACGATTTAGACTATAGTTAATTAACTCATTTTTAACAGTTTTACCTACTTTGACTAGGTGATACGCTATCTACGACTACACTACTACTACCATACTAGCTATTACATTGTTTTTGTTTGGTTTTCTACTTATACAAGCCATACAAATTTCAGATCTAAACAATACTAAGCTACTAGTTTAAAATAAGATAAAATACAGAAGAATTAATGGGCTTAAGACTTGAACTTCAATTCATTAAACACTTCAGCATTACATCTTTCATCGAACAGGGTATGTACCTGATTCAGCAAAAAAGAAGTCGATGAGTTCTAAGGGAGACAGGAGCAAGCAACAGCAACAGACTCAACAAGGCAAGAGCAACAGTGTAGGACTGGATTTCAAACGAGCAGAAAACCATTGCAATAAATGAATAATAAACCCAGCAACAAACGAGCAGAAAACCCCACAAAAAGACAGCTTAAACAGTGATTCTCACTCGAAATTTGCAGGAAAACTACTTGCTATTGCTATTGTATTGCACTCTGAATTTTTCTCTGTTAAAAACCAGCCCTTAATCAGCCTTTTAGGGGGTATTTATAGGTATAGATTGGCAGATTTCTTGGGGGGAAAGAATAGGGGTTAATTCCATTCCCCCCCCCCTTAAAACTCACTAAATCTACACTTTACACCCTAATTCAGTTACAAGATCCCTTCCAGCAAGTGCTGGAAGGTTCTTTTTTATTCTATTTTTAAGCTTTTACCAAAGTGTCCCTACTTGTTAATGATTTTTACTGATTTCCCTTTTTAATGAGACCATTATACCCCTAAAACTCTGCAAAATTGCAGAAATCAGGAGCACAAATGTCTCCTATGTCCCTATATGCTGTATTTAATCTACCATTTTACCATTTTAAGTTCCCTTTATGCCCCTAAGGACATAGCTGAATTACCCGACCTATCTAGGTTAGGTTTTCAGCATTTTCAACTTATTTAACTAAGGGCCAGTCCTTGCATTGGTATTTAAGGACCGGCCAATTTTAACTTGAAGAACTATTTCAATTTTAACCATTTTTGCTTCATTTTCTGTTAATTAAAGACTTTATTTCATTTTTAAGCTAGTTACATGATTGGCCTGCTTTATTGTTATATTTAAACTATTTAAAACTTAGCCAGTCTCAAGTTTCAGGCTTGGCTTTTGCAATTGAAACCCATTACTGAACACAGGCTTGGCTAAGACCTTTGCAGACCTAGCCACCTGTGGTCAGGGCTTGCTTAAGCCTTGGTAAACAAACTTGTTCATCAATCAATTAAAACTCAAAGAAGAAGTTGGATAATGTTGAATCTCAATCAATCAGACTCACAAAATCAGTTTCAAATAGCAAAGTGCCAATTAAACATCAATCAGGCTTAGTTACAACCATTTTATGTTGAATGACTAACTGAAATACCCAAAACACACTTAAAAATTCATGGCATAGAGACTAGATCTCACAAAGCAGTCAAGAGAAATGAAACATGGCCTATCCAGACCCAAGAACAATGGTTCTAGCAGAGTAACACAAGAATGATAACAACCAAAACCCACTAAATCTAAAACTTTCCAAATACTAACTCTAATCTAATACATGCGTATGATAGATAAGATGAGGAAGAACAGGAAAGACATGAAGAACAAAATGAAGAAATCCCTAAATCTATCATCCAAAAGTGACAGAAAAGAGAAGCAGAATCACTAAATCAGATTTCAAAAGATCAAACCCCAATCTTAAGCATGCTATTTAGCAGATAAAAGAACAAAAGAGATATTATAAACCAACATAAGAAACCCTAATATAAATAGGAAATGAAGGAGAATGAGAATCAAACGGCTAAGCTAGAACCAAGACTAAACATGCAGTTAACAGAAAAGATGAACAACAAAGATATTGAAAACCAACAAATCAGGAACCACAATATAAACAGAAGATGAAGAAGCACAATGATATCAAGACGGGTCTTTTAAACCAGAGAAACAGAACAAGATCAAAACACCAGAATATAACAAAACAGAAACATAATAAGAAACAAGACAAAGTGAAAGCAAACAAAACAAGAAAGGGGGAAGACTTAGCTTAGCAGGGCCGGTCCCTTGAGCTTCCCATTTCCCCTCTCTTTTTCACTCTTTTTTTTCCAGATTTCTTTTCTCTTTTTCTTTATTTCTGTATTTCTCTTTTTTCTGGTTTTCTTGTTAGACTTCAAGACAAAGTCTTTTAGGGTTTTGGTTTAGAGGGGGGTGTTCAGAGGAGGGAAAGGTGAGAACTTGGGGTGTTTTTTTTTTTGAGTTGGTCGGAATTAGGGTTCTGGCGACTCTTTTTTGAAGATTCGAACGGCTAGGGTAATATTCGAGGGTGGTGGCTTATATGGCGTGATAGATCTGGGTGAGGTGGTTCTTTGGTGTTAAGCTTGAAGGTGTTCTCATAGGTTGAGGTCACCGGAGATGAACTCCGATGACCGGAGTTTCAAGAAAGGGAGTGGTTCTTGGGGTTTCAGGGGTTTTGGTTATGGTTTTTGGTAAGAAAGATTATGAGAGTGGTTTGAGGTAAAGGGAGTGGCCGGAGACTGCCATAAACGACGGGCAGTCTCCATTGTCGGCGGAGATGATGAGAAGAAGAAGACGAAGGGTTAGGGCGGCTAGGGTTCAAAGAGTTGTATAATGGCCGGTCTCAACTGAGACCAAACCTTTATATACTCGTGGATGTTGAGGTGATACTAGCCGTTGGATTAACAATTATCCACGGTCAAGATTGGCCATTACTTAAACGACACCGTCTCGTTGATAATGAGACCAAAGCTTCAACCGTAGGATCATCTTAATTGGAGGGTTGAGATCAAATCCCGCCCATTAATTAACCATTATAAATCCGCTAATATTCTCAGCCGTTGGATCTGATGAAATGAACGGCTGAGATTCTACCAATTCAAATGCCTGGACCGGATCTTTTGGGCTAACACATTAGGCCATAATTCAGACTTAATCTCTTGGCCCAGTTCTTATTATACCTATATATTTTGTATTTTTGGTGTTTTAATTATTTTTAAACCAATTCTTTTTTTGTATTTTTTGTATTTTATTTATTCTACTATTTAAAATACTTAATTTCCTACTCTCACTAAATATTTGGCATTTTTGACAATTTTCTGCTATATATTTTTTATTTTCCGCTATTTAAAGCTATTTTCCTTTTTGTTGATTTTCTTTTCTTTTAAAACTAATTAATGAAAAATGCAACTATTTTTCCTATTATATTTTTTTTTGATTTTCTAATTTTTATATTATTCAACACACACAATGCATCCAATATCAAACAAATTATGTAATTGCACTCAAAAAATCCTATTTATTTTAATTTAGGAATTCATTTGCCTAGTGCAAAAATCACGTGCTCACAGCTGCCCCTCTTCGCTCGGGAACACGAAGAGTTTCAGTGCAAAGACAAGTGAGCAGTAATGAGAGATTTTTGCACATTGGCATATTCCGTGAAAGCATTTTTGAAACCTTTTGACCGCACCCTGCTTTAGAGGTTGCCTACATATCCTCGGCTAAACAGGAATCAGGTCAGTGTAGTTCGGGAAGGTCTGGCAGTTAAAAACTGCCAGACTTACTATTGCATTGACATTGTTGAGACTTGCTGACTTACTCCTTATTACATCGGGGGATAAAATGTTAAACAAAGAAGCTATTCTAAGCTATGATTCTACGAATTACAATTGTTCCTATCTAACTTCTTGTCTCGTTGCTCTTCCTTGTCTCTTTTTCCTTGATTTTCTGTAATGCTGACTTTCTTTTTTGTTGACTTGCTTTTCCTTGCTTACCCTTTTTTTTTGATTTTCGATGATACTTCTTGCATTCAAACTGATACCTGCTAAAAACAAAACAAAAACAACAAACTTTTCCTTCTGCCCCAGTATGGGCTTTTCATGTTACGATGTTATTGCATAATTTAAAAATTGCAGAAATGTATTCCCTTATTATACAGGTGGGCGCCTGAACAGAAATTAAAATTTGCAGAAATGTATTCCCTTGTTATACAGGTGGGCGCCTGAACAGAGATTAAAATTGTTGAAATGCATTCCCTTCTTATACAGGTGGGCGCCTGAACAGAAATTAAAATTGCAGAAATGTATTCCCTTGTTATGCAGGTGGGCGCCTAATGCGTGAAATGCGATTGCAAAAAATTATTCCCTTGTTATCCAGGTGGGCGCCTGATGCACGAAATTAAAAATTGCAGAAAAGTATTCCCTTGTTATCCAGGTGGGTGCCCGATGCATGAAATGCGAATGCAAAAAAGTATTCCTTTGTTATCCAGGTGGGCGCCTGATGCATGAAATGCGAATGCAGAAAATTATTCCCTTGTTATCCAGGTGGGCGCCTGATGCGTGAAATGCGAATGTAGAAAATTATTCCCTTATTATCCAGGTTGGCACCTGATGCATGAAATGCGAATGCAAAAAATTATTCCCTTGTTATCCAGGTGGGCGCCTGATGCATGAAATGCCAATGCAGAAAATTATTCCCTTGTTATCCAGGTGGGCGCCTGATGCATGAAATTTAAAAATGCAGAAAAGTATTCCCTTGTTATCCAGGTGGGCGCCTAATGCATGAAATTAAAATAGCGGAAAATTATTCCCATGTTATCCAGGTGGACGCCTGATGCATGAAATTAAAATTGCGGAAACATATTCCATTGTTATCCAGGTGGGCGCCTGATGCATGAAATGCGAATGTAGAAAATTATTCCCTCAGTTTGATAACTGGGGTATGAATTTAAAAGATGAAACTTTCCTCTTGTTTTTGGTATTTTCTTGATTTGAATGACTTTCACCCATGAATTCCTTCACTTATTGCCAAACTTTCATTTTTAATGTTTTCTGTCCTTCCACATTGGTCACATTCACTTTAAAGTGATTAGTGACGATTTGTTCCTGTCTAAATCACAAAACAAAACTTATTAGATATAAGCTGCTGGCAACGAGCATCTGCCGCCCCTGCTTTCTTATTGCTTTCTTCTTTTTGCTTTTTTCCCACTGTGTGGTCTTTCGGTTGACTATCTCCTGCAAGCTCTTTTTGCATTTTCTTGTTTTTTTAATTTTTTTTTCTTTTCTTTTGGATCTGTTTGCCAAACTCCTTTATTTCTTTTCAACTTTTCCTTTTCTTTCTTTTCTGATACAGTGTTATTTCAGCTTTTATCATCAGGACCTGGTAATTAGCTTTCAAAAGACAAATTATGAAATGCAGAAAAATGAATCTCAAAAGGGTAAGGGTGTTTTGGAGAGATGGTAGAACTTATCTGGGTGTGTCGGCTGATTCTGTTGACCATGCCATGTATTTAAACTCTGGCCCAGTTCGTTCAATTCATTATTCTGACTCCAAATTGCTTTCGACCCAAACCGATCCTATTTTTGTTGCCTTTTCTCTCTTCCCGTAATAATCCTAACGATCGCCTTATGGTGCCTTAACAGGTTTTCACCACTAAGACTCTCTCATTTATTCTCTCTCAGCCTCACAATTGCCCTGCAGTACCATTAAAGGTTTTCACTGACAAGACTCTCTCATTTTATTTCTCACAACCTCACGGTCGCCTCACGGTGCCGGTTAAGGTTTTCACCGATGAGACTCTCTTATTTTTTCATTTTCCATTTTCTTTCTTTTGTCTTTTGTTTTTCTGTATCACTGGTGTTGTCCAATGTTCGTTCTTCCTTTATTTCATTGCACTTGTTACTTTTCCTGAAATTGATCAGAAGGTCTTTCTTTGGACTGTAAGGTGGCTTTTCGATGGGTTAAAAAAGAAATTTAAAAAGGCTCAAAATTTACGAGGGTTTTAAAAAATTTACAGCTCTCGGAATTATAAAACATAACTTCTGCCCCAGTTTCAATATGTGGGGAATTTTTGGATTTTTGCTTTATTATGACTGAACCTCAGTGAGGCTGCCTACGTACCCTTTCGGGATCAAGTCAGACGTAGTTCATTCTACGCCATCAATTTATGAATTTCTTTTGACTTTTTCCCGATTTCTTTGTCTTTTTCTTTTTCCTTTTCTTTTTTTTTCTTCTTTTTTTTCATTTTCATTTTCCTTTTTTTCCTTTATTTGCTACTTTCTTTTTGTGTCATAAATAATTCCGAGAGAGGGGTATGAAAGAATATATCAAACATGGCTCAAAGGGGATGTCAATGGATAAAGTGTATGGATAGAGAATAAAATGCCTTCATCATTTCAATTCCAAAATCACGAAAAAATACAATTATACAATTGAAAAAGGAATCATACATAGTATCTTTTGACCGCATCTGAATTGATAGCAGTCTCTACGCACTTCCCTTCAATGTCTGTCAAATATAATGCCTCATTAGACAACACCCGTGATACCATAAATGGTCCCTGCCAGTTTTGCGCAAATTTGCCCTTTGCCTCAGCCCAATGTGGTAAGATACGCCTCAATACAAGTTGTCCAACTTCAAACTTTCGAGGGCGCACCTTCTTATTATGCGCTCTGGCCATTCTTTGTTGATATAATTGCCCGTGGAAAACTGCTGCCAACCTTTTCTCGTCAATCAGACTTAATTGTTCCAGTCGTGCTTTTACCCATTCTTCGTCATCTATTCCAGCTTCAGCTATGATTCGTAATGACGGTATCTCTATTTCTGCGGGTATAACAGCCTCTGTCCCATACACCAGTGAATAGGGTGTGGCGCCGATAGAATTGCGCACTATTGTACGATAACCCATAAGAGCGAAAGGTAATTTCTCGTGCCATTGTCTGGACTCTTCCACCATTATCCTGAGGATCTTCTTTATATTCTTGTTTGTAGCTTCCACTGCCCTATTTGCCTTTGGCCTGTACGATGTAGAGTTACGATGCAGGATCTTAAATCTCTGGCAAGCTTCCGCCATGAGGTGACTATTCAGATTGGCCCCGTTATCTGTGATGATTACCTTGGGAATTCCAAACCAGCATATAATATTTTCATGCACAAAATCCACCACAACTTTCTTCGTCACCACCTTGAATGTCTTTTCCTGAACCCATTTAGTGAAGTAGTCAATTGTGACCAAAATGAATCTATGTCCATTAGAAGCTGCAGGCTCTATCGGTCTGATAACATCCATGCCCCAAGCAACAAACGGCCAGGGTGCAGACATCGTATGTAATTCATAAAGCAGGGAGTTGATTAAATCTCCATGTACTTGGCATTGGTGGCATTTTCTAACATACCTGATACAGTCCCGCTCCATGGTGAGCCAATAGTGTCCGGCTCTCAAAATCGTCTTTGCTAAGATATACCCGCTTATGCGGGGTCCGCAAGCTCCAGCGTGCACCTCATTCATAATCTTATCAGCTTGTTGCGCATCCACACATCTCAATAATCCCAGGTCTGGTGTTCTTTTATTTAGAATTCCTCCACTAAGGAAAAAAGCATTCGCTAAGCGTCTTACAACTCTTTTCTGATCACCGGTGGCTTGCTCCGGGTATTTACCTGCCTTCAGGTATTCCTTGATGTCATAATACCACGGTTCTCCATCCAGCTTTCCTTCCACAGCAAAACAGTAAGCATTCTAATCATGTACCTGGATCTGAAGTGGATCTACATAGGCTTCGTCCGGATGATGTAACATAGAGGATAGTGTGGCCAGAGCATCTGAAACTTCGTTGTGCATTATTGGGATATGTTTGAACTCTATGGACTGGAATCTTTGGGACAACTCGTGCAAACAATGCCGATAAGGTATCAATTTCAGATCCATTGTTTCCCATTCTCCCTGAATTTGATGTATCAAAAATTTCGAGTCACCCATAGCCAAAATCTCTTGAACACCCATATATATTGCCATCCTCAATCCCAATATACATGCCTCATATTTGGCCATATTGTTGGTACATAAAAATTGAAGCTGAGCAGTAACGGGATAGTGTTGATCCGTTTCTGAAATAAGCTCTGCTCCGATACCAACTCCCTTACCATTGACGGCTCCGTGGAAATACATCTTCCATCCTGGCTTTTCACTTTGATCTATTTCTTCGACATTCATTGCCTCCTCATCCGAAAAATATGTCTTTAGTTGCTCATACTCATCATCCACTGGACTCTCTGGCAAGTAATCTGCAACTGCCTGCGCCTTCATCGTCGTACGAGTTACATAAATGATGTCAAATTCTGTGAGCAGAATCTGCCATTTAGCAAGTCTTCCTGTAGGCATGGGCTTCTAGAATATATACTTCAGAGGATCCAACCATGATATCAAGTACATGGTGTATGCTGACAGATAGTGCTTCAGCTTCTGAGCCACCCAGGTCAATGCGTAGCATGTTCTCTCTAACTGAGTATATCTTAGCTTCATAGATGGTAAACTTCTTGCTCAAATAATAGATCGCCTATTCTTTCTTCTCGGTTACATTGTGTGCCCGAAGACACAACCAAAAGAATTTCCAAGACCATCATATACAAGAATAGAGGCCTCCCTGGCTATGGTGGGACCAAGACTGGCGGATGTGACAAATATACCTCGATTTTGTCGAAGGCTTCTTGGCATTCATCGGTCCATTTCACTGCTGCATCTTTCTTTAACAACTTGAAGATTGGCTCACATGTTGATGTCAACTGAGCGATGAACCGGCTAATATAATTCAACCTTCCTAGTAAGCTCATTACTTACTTCTTGTTCTTCGGCGGAGGTAAACTCTGGATAGCTTTGATCTTTGACGGATCTAGTTCATTACCTCGCCGACTTACTATAAATCCCAAAAGCTTCCCTGAAGGTACTCCAAAAACGCATTTTGCAGGATTGAGTTTAAGATTGTACCTCCGGAGTCTTTGAAAAAACTTCCTCAAGTCCTTCACATGATCATGTTGCTTCTTGGACTTTATGATGACGTCGTCCACATATACTTCAATTTCTCGATGCATCATGTCATGTAACATTGTGGTCATTGCCCTCATATAAGTAGCTCCGGCATTCTTTAACCCAAACGGCATCACTCTATAGCAATATGTTCCCCAAGGTGTAATGAAAGCAGTTTTCTCCGCATCTTCTTCGTCCATTAGGATCTGGTGATAACCCGCATAGCAATCTACAAAAGAACCAATCTCATGCTTGGCGCAATTGTCAATTAATATGTGGATGTTTGGCAATAGGAAGTCATCCTTTGGACTGGCTTTGTTGAGGTCTCTGTAATCCATACACACCCTGCTTTTTCCATCTTTCTTTGGGATTGGCACAACATTGCTAACCAGGTGGGGTACTTAGTAACTCGTATAACCTTTGCCTCAAACTGCTTATTCACCTCTTCTTTTATCTTCACGTTGATGTCCGTTTTGAACTTTCTCAACTTCTGCTTCAGTGGCCGGCATTCAGGATAAATAGGCAACTTGTGTACAACCAAATCAGTGCTAAGTCCGGGCATGTCATCATAGGACCAAGAAAAGATGTACTTGAATTCATGCAGCAACTTTATTAACTCTTCCTTGAGGGAGGCTTCTAAATGCACACTGATTTTTGTCTCCCGGACATTATCCTCACTCCTCAAATTGATAGATTATGTCTCACTCAAGTTCAGTTTGGGCTTTTCCTCATATTGATTCAAGTCTTTACTTATTTCCTCCAGTATTTCCTCATCCTCATATTCTATCTCACTATCATTCTCAATTTGTTGTATAATAATTTGATTGTCAGAACTGGGCTGAGAATCCTTCATGCATGACATATCATCAGAATCAGCACACATGGAACAGTACAACAGGAAAAATAAAAAAAATAAAAAAAGGCAAAAAAGGAGAAAGAGGAAGAAACTGCATATCATTGATATTTCAAAAGATGAACAAAGTTTGGGTACATTTTGATTTCAATGGGGGTGGGGACTATAGAAAGTAAAATTGCTTTTTGGGAAATGATGATATATTTCAAAAGTTAACTACCAAGACTCATTCCTGATTGGGAAAGGAGTGGCTTCCCAGTTGTTGAGCGCAACACTAGACCCCACAAACTGAACGTCTATCTGGCTGGTACCCTCGCCCATCTTTACCATGTTCACGTCCCCAAATAACATTTCAAACCTCATCAAGAGCTCCTCATCAGGCCTAGTCTCAACATACCTCGACGCAGCAGATGTTAGATGTCGTTTTGTACCAGGCTTGGCAAAGGTGTCGGACAGTTTTGGGATAGGTTTAGGAAGGGTCCAATTTTTCTTTGTGGTTCTTTTGGCTTTCTGGATGTCGGCGTGGGTGGGTTTGAATCCCAAATCGAAGGTGTCATCTTTCACTGGCAGATGGACTGGTTGAGTTATTCCTTGCAAGGCTATTCCTAGCCCTTTCCCCGGTGTAAATCCATTTTTGATCATCTCTCTGGCTACCATCACAGCGGCAGGTGCCACTATAGGGATTGGCAATTTCTCTCCTTCAGCAATTTTGTTCACCGCTATAGTGTCTGTCACCTGGTACACCCAGGGACCCTTGTCTCCATCCGTCTCCTCGAAGGGCATTATGGCATTGCAGGTGTCTCCCTCTCCATGCACTGTGATTTATTACTGCTCCCATTAGAACTTAACCATTTGGTGCAAGAATGATGGTACGGCTTTAGCTGCATGGATCCATGGTCGACCCAGCAATAGATTGTAGGACACAGTGATGTCTAACACCTGAAATTCCATCGTAAAGTCTACTGGCCCAATGGTGACCTCCAAAATGATATCCCTCAAAGTATTTTTGTTTCCTCCGTCTAACCCTCGCACATTCACACTATTCTGCTGGATTCTGTCAAGATTGATATTCAGCTTTCTAGGAGTCAAAAGTGGACAAATGTTTGCACTCGAACCATTGTCTATCAACACCCGAGTGACCACTGAGTCCTCGATTTTCACAGTAAGATAGAGTGCCTTGTTATGTTCAATCCTCTCAATGGGCAATTCATTATCCGAGAACATAACCTTATTGGACTCAAAAATCTTGTTGCTAATCTTCTCAAGATGACAGACGAAGATCTTTTCGGGGACATGTTCCTTATTCAATATCTTCAACAATGCCTTTTTCTGTGTTCCTCCAAGTGAATCAACAATGAGAGCAAAGAGATTTGTGTAGGCGTCTTTCTCAGTTGTTCTACTATCGAGTAGTCTTGAGATTTTATCTTCTTCAGAAATTCTTCTGCTTCTTCTTTAGAGACCGGCTTCTTCATATGACTCTCCTTCACCACCTTCATTTTTCTTAACTCTTTCGGGGCAAAACACCGCCCGGAACGAGTTAGACCGTGTGTCTCGTTGATCTCTCCACTCACTTCTTTTCCTTTGTACACTACTGCAACCTTGTTGTAGTTCCAAGGTAGAGCTTTAGTATCTACCCCCGGCATCTGCACTACTGGCTTTATAATCACTGGTTCCATACACGCACCTTTCACTGTCAACAATGGTTGCACCCCTGGCACCACAACTTTCAAAGTCTCAACCACTGGCTATTTTTTCACCGGTACTTTAGCTATTGCTTTCTCTTTCTCAATTTCTTTCTCTTCTTTGCTGATGGCTTTTATCATCATGACCGATTGGGATGGCTTCCTGCTGCTCTCCTCTTGTGCCAACTCTATCATGTGTGTCTCATGATGAGTCGGCAATGGATTCTGAGTAATGTTCGGAGTCTCTAGAGCCTGTACCTCAATCCTCCGACTATCAATGAGCTCTTGAATAGCAGTTTTCAAGTGCCAACATTTTCAGTGTCGTGCCTCGGTGCCCCAGAGCAATACTCGCACCTGACCGACTGATCAATATTCCTGGGAGGCGGGTTTGGAAGCTTTGGTTCAATTGGATTCAACATCCCCAATTCCTTCAATCGGTAATAGAGGCTAGTGTAGGATTCCCCCAATGGGGTGAATGTTTTCTTCGTCTGGTTTCTATTCCTCATCTCCGAATCGGGCCTAAAGTTGGCTCTGTTTGGGTTTTTGTAAGTTCTAGAAGAGGGGTAGGTGTTTTGTTTGTGATAAACATTTTGCGGGACCTGGGCTCGCCATACCTGAGGTGGTGGTGGGTAAGTTTTGGCTTGTGGATTATGGGAGTGTGGGGTAGTGGGTGGATAGTATGGTGGAGGTGGGTTGTATGGTGCTGGCGGGTACGGCTAGTATGGCGAGGTGGGTGATGGTTTTGGCTACGATTCCAGGGTTTACTCTCCACAACCGACACCTCTTCTTTCTTTTTCTTCCCAATGGATCCTCCATTCCCTGTCTGTATGGCCTGATTTGTGGCCTTAATCGCAGAAAAGCTCATAATCTTGTTAGTTTTCAATCCTTCTTCCACAGAACTCCCCATTTTTATGACTTCATTAAAATTCTTGCCAATGGCTCACACCAGATGTCCATAGTAGGTAGGCTCCAAGGGCTGCAAAAAACAGTCTACCATTTCACTTTCTTTCATCGGCAGATCCACCCTCGGCGCCTGTTCTCTCCATCTAAAGCCGTATTCTCAAAAGTTTTCACCAGGGTTCATTTCCATTTTAGTGAGTGACAACCTATCTGGTATGATCTCCAAATTGTACTGGAAATGATTGGCAAATGATTGTGCAAGATCATCCCAGATGAATCACCTGGTATGATCTTGACGTGTGTACCATTCCAATATAGAACCACTCAAACTTTGGCTAAAGTACACCATCAGAAGATCATATCTTCCCCCTGTGTGATGCATCTTGCTGCAGTATCCTCTAAGATGGGCTAACGGATCTCCTTGTCCACTGTACATGTCAAACTTAGGCAACTTGAATCCGACCGGGAGTTGTACCTTCAGGAACAGACATAGGTCCTTGTACGCTACACTCACTTGTCCCCTAGCCCTTGTATGTTACGGAAGGACTACTCCAAACTCCTCATCTTTCTGGCCATCTCCTCCTGTTCTAAGTTCCTGACAGGTTTTTCTTCGGTCGCCTCCATCAATGGGGTATGAGATTCATGCTGCCGAAAGGTTGGTTCAGGCGGGTAGTAGTGGGCATCTTGTACATGGAACAACGGCTCATTGGATGACTTATGCAGGGCGGCAGGTGGAGGTTCTACATATACCGGGGCGACCTGTGGTGGTTGGGGTAGCATCTATTTTGACAGTGGCGGAGTTACCTGAGAGGTGGAGGCATAGTAGTGGTGATAGTCTGGATATGTAGAGGATGAGTTCATAGTGGGTGGCTCAGGGTTGGGATTGGCTGGAGGGACATATGCTGGGTTAGCGGGATAAGTAGGTAAGGGTTGACCCCTAGACCAAGCCTGGTACATCTCAGCCATCCGCTGGTTAAAATTGTACATTTCTTCTTTCATTCCTGTCACGTCCACAACTTCCTCCTCTTGGACGGGGTCCATGACGGTTGGTTCAATTTCTTGAGATACGGCCTTTGTCATTGTCTTAGATCTTGTGTTGTAGGGATGAGTAGCCAGAATACCAGTTGCCAGCTGAAATCTGATTCTCATAAACAACAACACCCGTTAATAGTTAGCATATGAAAGGATAAGATGCAACGATTTGGAATAATCACAGTTTTGCCTTCGATTGTCATGCGTCATCCCGGCCTTTGTTTCATTTTGAACCAACCTCCTCATTCTCTTTTTCTTTCCCTTTTTTTTTCTTTTTCTTTCTTGCTTCTTTTTTTCTTTTCTTTTTCTTCTTTTTTTTTTTTCTTTTTTTTTCCTTTCTTTTTTCTTTCTTTCTTCTTTTCTTTATTGATTTACGCACCTATTTATTTGTCTATCGTGAATAAAAAAGATTGACATAAAGCAAAAGGATGAGCAACTACTCTTGATTTCTCATTGATAGTTCAAAAACATTGGTTTACAAGCTGGTGTTGTGCTACTAATGCAAAGAAATATGAATACAGAATGCATGCCCTATGAAAACATTAATGCTCCTAGTGCCCGCGAGACATCGTTCGGTCTTGCCGCGAGCCTATATGCTAATCCACTTTGGAGCCGATCTAGGTCGGACATGACTTGCTGTACAAAGAATTTCACAGCTAACACAAATGTTTCCCAGGACATGTCTTCACACAGCTAGCTCTTTCGGGTAATATACTGAGTAATATGAACAATTCTCTCTCGAATAACCCCTTTCTCTTGAAGCAATCGGCTGATCTGTTCGATGCGAGCATCTAAGGTGTGTTGGTTCTCCTTTTGCATTTGTTGTAGCTCAAACTCTAGCCAGCCATAGTCGTGTAACAATGTTCTCTTTCTTCTTCGAGTTCTTTGATGATCTTGTTACTTTTGACCGTGGCTTTGACAATCTTCTTTCTCAGACAAGCTACCTCAAACTCATGCTTATCCTGCAATTGTTGAACCAACCTGGCTCTATCCTCGGCATCTTTGGCCAGTTTCTTCCGAACCCTGACTAACTCTTTTGCTGTTTTGTTTAAATCTAAGCTATAGTCATTCACCTTACGCTGAAGATTTTCAATCAATTTCTCATCTCGGGCTAAGCGAACAGGGGTCTCGGATGCAATTTTCACTTTAGCAACCTGAGCCTTCAGTCTTTCATTCTCTTTTTTCAGCTGCTTCTTCTCTCCCTCATCGCATGCTGCCTGCAAACCGCTCTCAAACTGGAGATCTCTCAATTGTTTTTCCAGCAAGCTGATCTTGGTCTTATATTCACTTTCTTTGGCCGCCCAATTCCTGTTTTCTTTAGACTGCTCTTCCAGATCTTGCAAGTGAGGTCTTTTCGACGGCCTGTAATGCTCAATACCCCGTCGATACCATGCGGAATACCCCGAGGTCACTTCTCACCGAGCTCTGTTCTCCACACAAGTCTCTACTTTCAAATTCTGGCACTCATTCCAAATTTGTCGGACCTTTGCTTCCGAGAATTGTCCATCCGGACTAATCTCTATCACTTGCGAACTGAGGTCCCCATCTTCCAATCTATTGCAGGGCCCTGTACGGGGCATAAGGCTGGATACTTTTCAAACCCATGATCAAAAAGTGTGACCCTTCTGTCGGCATGTAAATCACCTCGTCGAGGGGCAACCATCCGTATGCCCAATCGATCTGGCCATCGGTCAACGATCGTAAATATGAAATCCAATCCTTAACTCGCTCCGACAACTTAACTTCTTTTGTTCTCGTGTAGAATTCTTCGAGGCACGTTCTTTCAGTCGGCTCATAGCTTGAGAACGAAGGATGATGGCATAGATGTTCTATCAACCAGATTTGCAAAATCAAGTTACATCCCTCAAAGAAGTTGGACCCTGCTTTACATGTAGTCAAGGCACGGTAGATTTCTGTTAAAATCATTGGAGCCAGAGTATAATTATCTTGTACAACCAAAGTGCTTGCTACCCCGGCAACCTTTATATCAATGTGCCCGTCTTTTCTCGGAAATATGATGATCCCGGGAAACGCCACTAAGAAAGCAAACCGTCGGTGCTCCTCCCATTTTGCTCGGTTGGACTTGCTACAAAGCGTGTTCGTGGAGTCATTGAAACCCCCAACATATCCGTATCTGCTATAAATGAAATTTAGGGAGCAAAACTCATTGGCTAAATCCTCGTTGTGGACGTTTCTAGCAATTTTCAAAGAGTCCAAGAAGCGATACACCATTACTGCTCTCGGGGCCACCGGGTATTTTTCTTTTAAGGGGACCTCGTTCTTCCCTATGTAGAAAGCAATTTCCTCCAGAGTGGGAGTGAGTTCAAAGTCCGGAAGATGTAGTACGTTGTGCGCAGGGTCCCAATATGTGACCAGTGCTCGGATTATGTCGCCTCGGGGAATTATGTCCAATAAGCCCGTGAGATTTTTGAAGTAGCCTTTGACCCAATTTTGACCTTCTATTCCCATGTCGTTCCACCATAGTCTTAGCTCCAAAGGGATTTTATTCGTTAAAGCGAAAGGTTCATTTTGTATTGTGCTCATCCTGCACATTTATTAGGGGGCGATTTTATTTATAATAGAGAAAAAATATTTTTCAAGGCAAATTTTCATTTTTGAATTTGAAAAAGAAAGAGACATGACTCTCGAAGTGGCCGTTTTTGCCAAAACAGCCTTCCGGCGTCCTTTCGGAACATTCGGCCGTTTCCAAAAATAGCGATCACTTCGATTATTTGAAACGAAAATATTTTTGGTCTTTTTTTTCTAAAAAGGTGGTTGGACCCGTCAAGGGTTGCCTACGTATCACGCCTAATGGCGAGAATCAAACCTGCGTAGTTCAGTCTAATTAGTTGACCAACTATTTCAACATCAAAGCCATTTTTTCAAATTTTTAGATTTTCTGACTGCACTTTTACACTAGTTCTTATTTCTCTCTTTTATTGAACACCCTTTTCTATCCTCAAGAATTTTGCCGGTCCGCATAACGATCAAGGACAATAAAAATGCAACACATAATATGCTCGGTCTTTAATTACCGGGTCACCTGTCCTATGCGGACCCAACCCCTGTGTTGAGTCCCCTAAGTCAGATATGATGCAAATAATCGCCCTAGACCTATGTTCAGCATCTTATAGTTTCATAGAGTGCTAGACTGTGTACCCGAACGGACAACTCGAATCGAGGAGGGGGCTACGTACTGGTGACTCGCGGAGTCAATCAGCTTTGTAACTTATCCGACCTCTGTTTCTTTGTTTAGGTGTGACTTAACAGAAAGGGGAGTCTCAACCAGTAAGCACATCCCCGGAGGTAAAAAAGAGAAGGTTTTTTCGGCATAATTTATATACAATCCACATAATATCAAAGCAGTAAAACACATAGCATGTTGTTCAAAGCATATAACAGAGTCAAATAATATCGAGGACGGCGATTCTAAGGAGCTCGAGTTCTTAAACCCTGAAACCGAAGTTCTGGGTTGGTATCCCCAGTAGAGTCGCCAAAGCTGTCACACGTCCCTTTTTACTTACCCTAGAAGGCTTTGTACCGATCTGTTTGGAAAGATACGTAAGGTATACCTCAGTGCTCAAATACCCGAGAAGGATATAACAACAAAGAGGAAGGAGTTTTTCCACATAAAGGACAATCGGTTCGGGATTTTTACTTAATTTTCAGAGTCGCCACTTGGGAAGATAATGGTGTCCCAAGTCACCGGTTAATCCCGAATCCGAGGAAGTTGACTCTGTTATTACAGTCTGCGAAACAGTGACCTGGATAAGGAACTATGTTAACCTGGGAGATGGTGTTAGGCATTCCCGGATTCCGTGGTTTTAGCACGGTCGTTCAACCGTCGTTCTCAAACTTATTTGACTTGTTATAGATTTTAAACAATATGTATATGTTTTCACTTTTAACATTTTTTAAGAATTACGACGTTGCGAAAACGTACTCCGAGTAATACCACAACCAGTACGCTTGTGACCTTTAGTACATTTCGGCTTCGATAGGATTTAGGATTTGAGTCGCACCAAGTGCACACTCGTATTTAAGGAAAGTGTATTAAACGTGCCTAATAATGTCTAGTGGCTATTAAATCTTTTGGGAGAAGCTATGGAATTCACTATTTGCTTTCCCGAATCTATTTACATCTTTCACTTTGTTACTAAAGGGGGCCCCACAATTTGGTGTCATGTGAGACTCATCCCAATTTCATTTTAAAGTCTCAATCCTAATATGTATATACTATGTTATTCTATTTTTGTTTTTTTTTCTTAGCTATATTTCAACTACAATTCCAGAAAATGAGTCCAGGCCCTTGTTATTTCTACTGTTATTGGGCCTGGGTTCTGGAACAATACTTGGTATGACTTCATATATGTCCAGGCCTTAATGACCCAGATCTGACTTGGGCTTTCAGTCGATGGCCCAGCAAACTTGCGAATACAGTCCAGGCCCACGCTGTATATCAGGCCCAAACCAATTTGAAATAACAATAACGAAAAGTAAAAATGAAAATTCATAGTAAAACAAACATACAGAATTATGAATGAAATCAAATTACTTTGATTTATCAGAGGAGAAAAATCATTGTACAAGATGATCAATGTTAACCTTAAGCCATAACAACTTGATACCTATGAAAATCGTCTACTTTTATACTTCTATTTTTTTTAAATGACTTATATCAGTGTTGAAATTACTTAACTGAGAAATTAAGAGAAAAACGGTTCAACTATGTGAGACTTTATCAACCAAAAACAATTCAGTGACTTAATGACATATACACGATTATATTACTGATTTTACTACAGCTTTAGCTCATACAGTGTTACTAACCCAGTTGCGAATGAATTATTGCTTGATCTAACGGTTTTTCTCTTTTGAACTTATTTATACCTAAATGATGATCCACAAATGTGATTAACTATGTGAGCATGACTTATATTCCTACTGTGAGAGAGAGCTGTTAACGATTTAGACTATAGTTAATTAACTCATTTTTAAGAGTTTTACCTACTTTGACTAGGTGATATGCTATCTACGACTACACTACTACTATCATACTAGCTATTACATTGTTTTTGTTTGGTTTTCTACTTATACAAGCCATACAAATATCAGATCTAAACTATACTAAGCTACTAGTTTAAAATAATTTAAAATACAGAAGAATTAATGGGCTTAACACTTGAACTTCAATTCATTAAACACTTCAACATTACATCTTTCATCGAATAGGGTATGTACCTGATTCAGCAAAAAAAGTCGATGAGTTCTAAGGGAGACAGGAGCAAGCAACAGCAACAGACTCAACAAGGCAAGAGCAACAGTGTAGGACTTGATTTCAAACAAGCAGAAAACCACACCAATCAACGAATAATAAACCCAGCAACAAACGAGCAGAAAACCCCACAAACAGACAGCTTAAACAGTGATTCTCACTCGAAATTTGCAGGAAAACTACTTGCTATTGCTATTGTATTGCACTCTGAATTTTTCTATGTGAAAAAACCAGCCCTTAATCAGCCTTTTTAGGGGGTATTTATAGGTATAGATTGGCAGATTTCTTGGTGGGAAAGAATAGGGGTTAATTCCATTCCCTCCCCTTAAAACTCACTAAATCTACACTTTACACCCTAATTCAGTTACAGGATCCCTTCCAGCATATGCTGGAAGGTTCTTTTTTATTCTATTTTTAAGATTTTACCAAAGTGTCCCTACTTGTTGTTGATTTTTACTAATTTCCCTTTTTAATGATACCATTACACCCCTAAATCTCTGCAAAATGGCAGAAATCAGGAGCACAAATGTCTCCTATGTCCCTATATGCTCTATTTAATCTACCATTTTACCATTTTAAGTTCCCTTTATGCCCCTAAAGACACAGCTGAATTACCCGACCTACCTAGGTCAGGTTTTCAGCATTTTCAACTAATTTAACTAAGGGCTAGTCCTTGCATTGGTATTTAAGGACTAGCCAATTTTAACTTGAAGAACTATTTCAATTTTAACCATTTTTGCTTCATTTTCTGCTAATTAAAGACTTTATTTCATTTTTAAGCTAGTTACAGGACTAGCCTGCTTTATTGTTATATTTAAACTATTTAAAACTTAGCGAGTCTCAAGTTTCAGGATTGGCTTTTGCAATTGAAGCCCATTACTGAACACAGGCTTGGCTAAGACCTTTGCTGTCCTAGCCACCTATGGTCAGGGCTTGCTTAAGCCTTGGTAAGTCTGAGTTTTCAGACTTAAAACTCATTGTTACACAACCAGCCTATTTAGATGTTGGCCGGTGTGTGAAAGACCTAACATAGTAGGTCAATTGCAAAATTTACCACTCTTGGTCACTTATTTAATTTGTAACCTATTTTTGTGATTTTCAATTTTAACCTATTTCAAAACTAACCACTTATGAGACTTAGTACTATTGCAGCTATAGCAAATTCCCCTGAGATTGATGGGCATTAACACTGTTCATACTAACATAAAAACTATTGCAAACTAAGCCATTTCAACAGACAATTGCACACATAGAAAAATGAAAACAAACTTGTTCATCAATCAATTAAAACTCAGAGAAGAAGTTGGATAATGTTGAATCTCTATCAATCAGACTCACAAACTCAGTTTGAAATAGCAAAGTGCCATTTAAACATCAATCAGGCTTAGTTACAACCATTTTATGTTGAATGACTCAATGAAAGACCCAAAACACACTTAAAGTTCATGGACATAGACTCATAGAGACTAGATCTCATAAAGCAGTCAAGAGAAATGAAACATGGCCTATCCAGACACAAGAACAATGTTTCTAAAAGAGTAACACAAGAATGATAACAACCATAACCCACTAAATCTAAAACTTTCCAAATACTAACTCTAATCTAATACATGCGTATGATAGATAAGATGAGGAAGAACAGGAAAGACATGAAGAACAAAATGAAGAAAATCCCTAAATCTATCATACAAAAGTGATAGAAAAGAGAAGCGGAATCACTAAATCAGATTTCAAAAGATCAAACCACAATCTTAAGCATGCCATTTAGCAGATATAAGAACAGAAGAGATATTATAAACCAACATAAGAAACCCTAATATAAACAGGAAATGAAGGAGAATGAGAATCAAACGGCTAAACTAGAACCAAGACTAAACATGCAGTTAATAGAAAAGAAGAACAACAAAGATATTGAAAACCAACAAATCAGGAACCACAATATAAACAGAAGATGAAGAAGAACAATGATATCAAGACGGATCTTTTAAACCAGAGAAATAGAACAAGATCAAAACACCAGGATATAACAAAATAGAAACATAATAAGAAACAAGACAAAGTGAAAGCAAACAAAACAAGGAAGGGGGAAGACTTAGCTTAGTAGGGCCGATCCCCTGAGCTTCCCATTTCCCCTCTCTTTTTCACTATTTTTTTTGAGATTTCTTTTCTCTTTTTCTTTATTTCTTTATTTCTCTTTATTCTGGTTTTCTTGTTAGACTTCAAGATGAAGTCTTTTAGGGTTTGGTTTAGAGGGGGGTGTTCAGGTGAGAACTTGGGGTGTTTTTTTTTAGTTGGCCGGAATTATGGTTCCGGCGACTCTTTTTTGAAGATTCGAACGGCTAGGGTAATTTTCGAGAGTGGTGGCTTATATGGAATGATGGATCTGGCTGAGGTGGTTCTTTGGTGTTAAGCTTGAAGCGTTCTCATAGGTTTAGGTCACCGGAGATGAACTCCGATGACCGGAGTTTCAAGAAAGGGAGGGGTTCTTGGGGTTTCAGGGGGTTTTGGTTATGGTTTGTGATGAGGAAGATAATGAGAGTGGTTTGAGGTAAAGGGAGTGGTCGGAGACTACCATAAACGACGGGCAGTCTCTATTGTCGGCGGAGATGATGAGAAGAAGAAGACGAAGGGTCAGGGCGGCTAGGGTTCAAAGAGTTGTATAATGGCCGGTCTCAAATGAGAACAAACCTTTATATACTCGTGGATGTTGACGTGATCCTGGCCGTTGGATTAACAATGATCCACGGTCAAGATTGACTGTTATTTAAATGACACTGTCTCGTTGATAATGAGACCAAAGCTTCAATCGTAGGATTATCTTAATTGGATGGTTGAGATCAAATCCCGCCCATTAATTAACCATTATAAATCCGCTAATATTCTCAGCCGTTGGATCTGATGAAATAAATGGCTGAGATTCTACCAATTCAAATGCCTGGACCAGATCTTTTGGGCTAACACATTGGGCCACAATTCAGACTTAATCTCTTGGCCCAGTTCTTATTATACCTATATATTTTGTATTTTTGGTGTTTTAATTATTTTTAAACCAATTCTTTTTTTGTATTTTTGTATTTTATTTATTCTACTATTTAAAATACTTAATTTCCTACCGTCACTAAAGTTTTGGCATTTTTGACAATTTTTCGCTATGTATTTTTTATTTTTCGCTATTTAAAGCTATTTTCCTTTTTGTTGATTTTATTTTCTTTTAAAACTAATTAATGAAAAATGCAAGTATTTTTCCTATTATATTTTTTTTGATTTTCTAATTTTTATATTATTCAACACACAAAATGCATCCAATATCAAACAAATCATGTAATTGCACTCAAAAAACCTATTTATTTTAATTTTGGAATTTATTTGCCTAGTGCAAATATCCCGTGCTCACAGGTACAAATAAGCCGGGACGAGTATGCAAGCACGCGGGTTCTACTGGTCAACTTTGAGCTGTCGAGTGACGATTGCTCCATCTCTTAAGAAAGGACTCGGGGGGCCTGTCTTATAATAAAGGGGGTACTCTCTTCTCTGATGTGCGCTATATTATTGTGTCCTATTCCTTAAGGAGTGATCCGGGATTAAGCCACGTGGCGATACCCACCAAAAGAAAGGGGGCCTTTCGTACGGATTTGAATACGAAGATAATTATTCAGCACACTAAAATATAGTGGTGTGGGTTCCATATTCATGAAAATCCGGGGTTGAAACATGTTATGAAACTAAGACAACAATTATTTCTAATAATAAGAAAGAGTTAAGGGCCTCCAACGCCTATAAATAGAAGCTTCTTTCAGTCTATATTTGGCAAAGGGAGACGGAGAGGAACTTATAAGTCGGCAAAAAAAATAGTTTTGAGTGTAGCCATGGATTCTTTTATAAGACTTCAAGAAATTTCGCAAGAAATCTCTCAAGTCGAAGAGGAGAAGCTCCAATCGGAGCAAAGGCTGGGTCTGTTCTGGGAACTTTTGCCTCCTCACGACCCTTAGTCTGTAGCAAATATGATGCAAGAGATCCGGAACCACATTCGCGGTCTGGAAGAGAGGAAGGAGGCCTTCCTCTAGGAACGAAGGTAACTAACCACGCGGTTCACCCGCATATCTTCGGATTCCCAGAGAGAGTAGAATAGAAGAGTTCGTCGACTCTTTTTAGTTTTAGAAGGTATAAATAAGTGTCTATAGACGCAAAGTAATGTGTTTTAATTTAGAGTGTTCTTTGTCTTTTTTAGTGGGATCTACTCCGATGCCTACTGGAGATAGACTCCTATCTATGCTAACTATCTTTGTTTGGTTTTATTTATTATGTTTGCATGTATGACAAAAACCCTAGAAAATGTTTACTACTTATGCTAATATAATATTGAAGACTTTTTCGTATAAATGTGCTGAAAATGTTGTTCTTTCCTTTATTTCTTTCTATAGTGGAGATAGTCGCACGTAATGACAGACATATTATTAAAGGACTCTACATTTGCTTCCTTATCCTTGCGAACTAGAAATGAACCTTCACGAGTTGAGTAAAAGCACCTAGCCTATCTTACTCTCCCTAAGCAAAATAGCAGTTCGTCCAGCCATTTTCTAGCTTCGACCAACCAAGAGGATTCCTTATATAAAGGAAGAAAGTTTCAGAAGTGATCATGAACACTCCAACCATTCTGTGGTTGCATATATTTAAGGATGCATATATTTAAGTAAGCAAACCAATAGAGAAAAGATCACAGCTAGTCTAGGAGCCGAAAGAGCTCAACTGACTTAGTTGTAGAGGGCGACTGAAAAGGAGGCTCGACCCACAGGGAGAGAGGTGAGTAGAGAGAGATTATGAATGAAAAAAGTAAGGGAAAAGTCATCTCATATCTAGAACTAGCTCAAGGCAAGGGAAAATTGCTCTTACTTCCCGAAGGGACGTTGAAAAAGAGGAAGGAAGGGGAGTCGTTCTCAGGTCTCATGTGCAAGCTGGAATCCAGTTTCAAACCAACAAGAAAAACCAGAACAAAAATATGAACCTCCCAACCAAGAAGCCGACTTAACAGAACGTGGAACGACCTGACTAGTAGAATTGATTTGAGTTTTCCCCAAATCAGACTCAAATCAATGCCGAATACAAGAAGCAAAAAATAGCTTACGGTTAATACGGAAAAAATTAAAAAGACAATGATAGAAATTCGAACTCTAAGATTTTTACATATAAAATGCGAAAGAGTTTTTCTCAATCTTTCGAAAATTTGCTGTGGGTTGAATGGGAATAACATGCTATTATTCGGTTCAAGTTATTTGGTACAAGAAAGACATCAGTAATGACCACATTGGGGCCTCACAATTTCCGTGGGAGATCCGATCTTGGTTGTTTTCAACTTTATCTCCTTCTCAATCGGTACGGCTCTTGGAGGAAAGTGGATCCAGGTTAGTTTCCCAACCCAACGGATCGTAACCTTAGGGCGACAACCGAACCACAGTTAGTCACCCCCGCTAATGGATCTATTATTCTCTTTTGCAAGTGAGTAGGTGGGTACACTGAACACCAACTCCATCTAAATGAAGAACGGGATAAGCAACGACACCTGTAAACTCGGATAACCTTGTGGCATAGCGTCGAATCTACTCTACCCTACACTACCATCTTTCTTCCTTGTGATTCAACCACGGCGGATATTTAGTCAATTGTGGTTACACTTACAACAAGAACTCCTATTCTATTACATCAAGAGCTGATTCAATTGCAGCATTTACTGTAACAAGAAGAGCGTGAACTCATTATCAAGCACTTGCAGTGGCTGGCTTTTTTTATTACGATATTTAGTAAGGCTAGGTTCAATAGAGACAATCCATTTATTAATAGTAGTTTCCCAACGGGAAAACTCTTTCAATCAAGCAGGTAAGCCACGCAAGGAAAATCGCCAATCGATTTGCCGATCCAACTATGGACAAAATACCACGCCCACAAGCTCGGCCGAACCGAGCCGCCCTGGCCGCAAGTTACAAACAGACAGATTCTCAGACTGAAGAAGCAGTGGATACCATTGCTAAAGTCTAGCATCAGGAATAGCCTCAAGCTGGTGGCCCAGCCCAAGAAGCTGCTGCTGAACCCGTAGAGACTGGAGCCAAGCCTGGAAGGGCAAACCAAGGAACTCAAACTGTGGAGAAGCAACCTGTGATCCATTTGGTTAACCACATGTTCTTTTTACTCGCAAAAATGGTGCCATTAAAAGCAAACTAAGAGTAGTGAAGGAACTATGGCCAGCATAAGCTCACCAATTAGGATACGTGACAGACGCATCTTTTTTTTCAAATGATCTACGGATTTTCCTTTGGGCTGGGATGGCTTGCACTAGGGAAGGGCACCTGCTCTCCAATTTCTATTCTTTGTTACCTATATCGAACTTATCTGTTCCAAACGCGAGAGTCATTCTTTCGATTCAGTAGAGCGAGAATCCCCTTTTTAGGAATATACCGGGGCCATTCTTCTAAGAAATAAGAAAAGTAGGGAAATAGTTGACTCTTCACACTTACCCCATCTCAGCTTTCATTAAAAATATCGTCAATAAAATGATCAAAAACTGTTCTCCTCTCCCTTCCTCTCCTATCTTTAAAATGAGAAATAAGAAAGAAGGACCAAGTCTTGTAGATCTGCTGCTTCAGATTCATCGAGCTGGGTGCTGCTTCCTTCTCCTAGTTTTGTGTGTCTTTTTTGGAGATCTCAATGTATTTCAAATTCTGCTTTTATCTGAAGATGAAGAAGACATCATTAGCTCACTTGTCTTGGTTTAGTCTTTCGACCCTAAAAGCGTAGAACAGACTCATTTGATGTAGTGATCGGGGAATGAGCTTCACAACAAAGAGTATAGGTGAATGGTTCGAAAGTTGATGTTAGTGGTTCAAATAATGTATTAAGCCAACCGATTCTTTCTATATATTCTTTTTATCAGTAAAGAGGTGCCTCGGGCTCTTTTCCAAGGGGCAGAGGGTATTGAGAAGTAGGTAGAGAAGGAAGGAAAGATCCCTTTAAAAGCCGCAAGCAAGCTGCATATCTTTCTTCTCTTTTCAAAGATGGGGCTAATGGGCCCCTGCTGAGATTCATTCCTCGTGTCATCTTGGAGTGAATAGGGCTTACGGAACAGCAACTGAATATTGACTTTTTTAAAGCGAGTTGACCTGAGGACCTCTTTTTTACTATGTATAAAAAAGACTTCATCATAATAAAGTGGGTTTGGCTGCTAATAACTAAGGAGGTCATCCGCTCACCAATTAGGTTGTATTGAGCATGAATTATGTGTTCCACTTGGGATGCGAGACTCTCTCTTATATATTTGTATCTTCCTTCCTATTGTATCTTCATAGTAGATCGCTCAGCCTGAGTCTACTTAAAGAGAGGAGGGGCGTAAGTTCTAAAAAATGTGTATGTTAAGTTAAGCATGACGATTGGTTCCTTGCTTCAAACATGACAAGATTGAAGGCATTCTGCCAATAATGTTTGACTAAGATGAAGGCAATAGGCGTTAATGAACTAGGTACTTTCCGACCAACTGCCCAAACGGAAAATGGGAATGAGCAACTCTAACCAGCTTTTTTGAAGATGTCTGATCCAGATGTTTCCTATGGTATTCGGGCGAGAGAAGAGAGCATCACATCATGTCAATATCAACAGAAAGAGGTGCTTGTAACTAATTCTGTCTGAGCCTTGAATGAACTACATTCTCTTCGATCCCTTTCCGGAACCATCCCTAGACCTCTTCTTTTGAATGTTTTCCGGGGCTACTTTATCAGTCGCATGTGCTGCTATAACTAATTGGTTCTTCAGTTGATTGGTGAACAAAGGAATTTAGTAGGGAACAGTAAAGAAATATAAGACCATGACTGTCGACATCTTTCAAAAGAAAAAAAGAGCGAATAGGGCTTATAGATCATCAACACACCGGCTAAGAAAAAGTACGTAAGGGATACGCCTTCCAATTCTCATGTCTTAAGCACGAGAGATTTGTTCAAATTTTGGGAAAGAGATTCTTCACCAAGGAAGTAGCGCCTAACCTTCACCTTTAAGGTTCCGATTTTAAGGCTTTAGGTCCATTAGAGGTAAAATCCTTTGATAAGAGCTTCCGATAATATTTTGAGTTCTCGTGCCTGTCCTGGTCTCTGATAGAGATCCGAGAATTTTAGTAGTTTCCGCAAATATTAATGATTCTACAGTGGAATAGCTCCAGACATGGGCTTCTTCCCTTCATTATATGGCTAGTAGGATGTTTAGCAATAGGGTACCATTACTTAAGTATCTCGGCACTTGGGCATAATATAGGTTTTCCACTTAATCCACTATCAATGTATCAATATTGGTGGTCCTTCTGGCAAGAAGAATATGAATTGGATAGTCATAGACTGGGTTTACCACTAAATCCACTAGTAACGACATGCTGGCTAGAAGCATAGGAATTTGTAAGGTTTGTTTGTATTATATGTTGCTATTACTAGCAGGGTTTTCCGCGAATGTAAGTTGGTTGACAACTTTACGCGAATCCACACTAGCTAACTTTACACATATAGACTCCATGCTTTATTAGAGGAATTTTATTCAGGAACCTTCTATAACCATCTTTTCCCCATCCCTGATGATGAAATGGATAGTTTAGCTAATTGATGTGCCACCCTCTTACCATTGAATATCAGTACTCAATTAGAAATTTCAAAAGAAGAAATTAGAGCTTTAATATCATCCACAATGTGTCCAATGCTAGGCTCGGGTCTTGTTGGAGCACGGATCCCACATTGCACTGTCTGTCTCTACATTTATTCGGTAAAACAAAGCTTCCAATGCTAGCCTTATTCCACAGTAGACCGCCCAAGCTTCGACAACTCCAGCATCAGTGGCATGGAAATGACTTTTTGACATAGTTGAAAAGATGGTGCCAATTCAGTCCCTTAGTCCAGAACCTAATCCAGATGCCCTAACCTTCTTTCAAAGAGCTCTATCACAATTGACTTTAAAGTAGTCATTCAAGGCAAAAGGGAAACTATAGCTTATTGCTAATCGCTTATACCCGTCTGTCCTAATAGTGAGCTCCTCTCCTTAGAGTCAAGTGGCTTTCAACTCCTGTGGATGATTTTTTGTCTTACGACACGGCATGGTAATTGATTGAGTGCACTTTCCTTTCTCAATGGCACATCAAAAGCACCATATTTCGGGTTTGGATATCATAGGAAATGGGGCACTATAGAAAGGTTTTCCAAGTGAACACCCGATGCTATATCAAAAGCATGAATTTTCGTTGTCGAATGAAACTACTAAATACTAAATGTAGGAATTCCAACTGGAAAATTCACGAACGAATGTTCCGCGTATCACATTTTTTAAAGAAGATTGGGAGTCTCATGGAATAGAGCCAATCGTTGTAGTATATACCCTATCCATATAAGGCATCTTCCGGACCAGAGGCCCCCTTCTCTTGAGGTAGCATTTAAAAAATGAGTTGAACTGGAATCATCTGTTTAGACACCTGCTTCAAATGGAGCATTCAGAAAGCCCTTCGCTAAGGGCGAAGGTTTTTCTATGCTACATGCCCTAGGTCTGACCACCTACCTTTTTTTTTGACTTTTCTTTAGTCAGGAATGGCTTTTTCTTTAGTAGAAATGGTGGGAACCAAGAAACTAGTCCCCCGGGACTTGAAAAAGAGGTTTAACTATCAATCGTTGCACTTATGTTGAGGAGATTTGGAAGCACTTGCTGAATACCCTCCTAACCAGGGGATCCCCGTTGCCCTTGCAAGATGAGGCCATGTAGGTGATGCACCATTATCCGGGGCATGGTCTCATTAGCTCTATTACGAAACTACGTTTTTTGGAAAACCATATATAATACTTGGAGGGAGCGAAATGCCCGAATTTTCAAGCAATCTTATAAAGCCGCAATGGAGCTTTTTTACCAGATTTACGCATAAAGAAAAGGTAGGATTTCAGCTTCCAAGTTGAAGTACTCTAATTCGACCCGTGCCGTGACCAGCAGATATTAGCCAGAAAGGGCTCCTTCCCCTTCTTGCTGCCATAGAAGCATGGAAAAATGGAGTTTTCCTGTAACCATTCTGAAACCAAAATAACCTTTATTTCTGCCTATAGAATGATTCTTCCACAACTCACGATTGGGTTCCAACTTCAAACTTCATAGGGGTTCTCACCCACTTGACTTTTTGTTCTGGCCAATTCGAGTGGTATACGCGGCTTCCAAAGAGGTGGGTAAATATAATAGGACCGAATGGGAGGTCTCATTTTCGCATTTGATCCTGGAAAAAGGGAAAGCAAGTATGCCTGCTTACCCTCACTGACAAAGGTAAAACAGGATGAGGAGCAAAGACACATAGATTGGTGTTTTGCATGAGGAGATTGTTCTGACTATTTTTGAATCATCATCAGATGAGAGAGAAAAGCACCATTTCCACTCGTTGAGAATGATTGCCTATAGTCCGCCTTTCATTCGATCATGCAAGAAGAGAATCACTTTTTGGTACTGAAAACAAAGGTCCGAAATCCCAGTTAAGGCAAAGGTACTGAAGAGTAGATAGACCCGGAAGATTCCAACCTTCTAGATGGAGCCAGGTTAGGTCACTTTGATCGCTTAAGCCCTTACTACGGTAGAGTAGGACGCTTTAGTTGGCAAGGTTATATGGTCTATATTTCTGCCACCTACGAATGAAAGGTTGCCAAAGATGTTATGAATGGCATTTCCACCGATTGAGGAGAAAGAGCCAGATGTAGTCCCACTAATCTAATGTAATAAGGGCCAATGGAACATGCTTATACTCGGTCAGGAGGGAATTAGGCTCTCTCATTGCTTCTTTCATTCCATCTCCTCTCCTCTTCATCAAGTTCTACAAGACTTGAAGACATGTGCCTAAAGAAAGCGATTGAGCAAAGAAGGTTCATAATGCAATTGAGCTAAAGTGGGAAAAAAGATCCCACTTTCACAAACTATGCTTGATCACAGGGGACTTTTACTATGGATACATGACCCTTTAGACTTGATATTAATGTACCAAAGTTGTACAACCTTGTTCAGTTACTTTCAACAATCTCTTATCTTCTATTAGCATTAGCTGGCAGAAGCACTACAAACTGAGAATGGAATAATGTTTCATTGAGATGCTTGCTCTTGACCAGATGGAGTAGTTAAATAGAAATATATTCCTCACCCTAGAAATAGCCCGCTCTAAAAAGAAGTAGTCAGTTGCCCAGGGAGGGGTCATTTGGTAGATTATTCCTATGGATGGGTCGCCATATGGTCTCCTTTTGGGATTGATCGGTTATCAGTCGAGGAGACTATCCCTTTCTTAAGTGATTATGCACTTTTTGGTTTACATAAATATTCACTTTCGGGAGAAGTTGGGGGAAGTGTGCATTTCCATCGCGAAAGATTCAATCCAACCATAGGTTCCCCTACGGCTACCTTGTTACGACTTCACCCCAGTCGAAGAACCCTTCCTTCTTAGATCTCCAGGTTTTACCCCGACCCAAGAATTTTTTGAATATCGGGAGACTCGCGCCCGCGTGATGCAAGATCGAGTTTCACTTGCACAATGAACTCGATCTCCTTTTTGTCTTTCTCTACCGGGCCCCATTCGGGGTTTTTGTCTAGCGCATCTCGCTTCTCAGAAAAGAAATCCAGAAAGTCCTCGGTAGCAACCATAATCCAAGCGGTCCCAATGAGAAGAGACCCTCCCTCCCACTCTCTCTCATTTATTCAGTGAAAAAATAAGATAACGGGGGCCCTTCCGTTTAGAGGTAGCGAATCGACTTTCTTATGTTTTCTGGGGGGATCCCTCGCATGACCAAGTCCAAAGTGGAACATACTTCGATAGTCAATATGCAAAAAATAATAATGAATTCTCATTCTTTCCAGTTCCAATTGGTGATATTAAATGTTAGCGTTTTTGCGCAACCCGCGGATTTCCCCTCTAAGCTGCAAGCATCTTTTTGAGATCTTCCAAGGAAGACTCCCGATCTTTTTGCCGTCCACAAAAGAATTTCTCTGGAATGACTTTTGTAAAATCTCATTCTTCGTTGGGATAAAGAAATTTCATTTTCGAGATTATCTCATTTTTTAATGAAAAGTGCCTAATAGCTATATCCCTTAACCGTGCTTGCTGCTCCGCGTTGAACTCGTTTAGTGGCTTTCGAATGGAGTCTTCCCTAATTACATTATAAAGTTCTTTCTTAGGAAGTCGATTTATTAGAGAAGCCATTTCCTTCTACTCAAGTTCAACGTTGAAAATATCAGAGTCTTGAATTAGAATCTGTTGTTCATATAGTATGTCGGGATGCTCAGTTAGATTCGAAAGAGACGCTTCCCCCCTTTCTAGCAGCATTCCTGGGGAGCGTAAGTAAAATTCTAGATCTAATGAGTTGTCAGCGTATTCCGCCAGTTGAATCAACCCTGCGAAATACATAGACAAGCAAACAATACACGTGAAAATGGTCCAAGTTTTCTTAATCTTAGGTACCCATGAATTTATAAATTTTTTATCATAGAAATGACATAAAGTGTGACTCAGTATCCATGATACGAAAACCAAAATCAGAATAACGAAGAAAAAAACATCGTGATATAAGTCTATTATTCCTTGCATCATATCTGCGAACACGAACATCAAATAGGAAATTTTTACTAAGAGTGAGTGTACAACAAGACCAATCATTTTGTTTGGTTCATTCTTTAACTACTCTGCTCCCCCCCCAAACAAAAAGAGAGACTTGTAGGAAATTGCCGGTTGGGTTTGTTTATCCAACCAAGAAAGGGGGCATGGTAATTAAACACTTAGTTAGCGTTAGCTTTTTTTTATTTCGCCAACTCAGGTGTTTTATTTATATACGATATTATCGTGCCAACTCACATGTGTAAGCCCTATAGTACAGTGTTGACTGGTGTGCTTTCGTGTAACTGGGGAGCTGGATCCAAAGAAATACTGTACCCGACGTCCCTTCCTCTCATCAGCAGCTATCTCGAGCTCATTGAACACTAACTTTCTTCTTTTTCTTTTCTAATCGTCGAAATTCTCTCAATTGTGCCCCCACTGCTATTGGAGCACTCGCTGATACGTGCTCTGGAATTCTCTAATTTAGTGGAGTGGGGCTTACCTTGAAGCGGATGCCAACCCAGTTTCACCACTTTATCTCACTATGGCCACCCTGCTGGAGAAGATTACTGGACAACTTTCTCCCGTATTACTACCTTGTTTTGTTGTGCCAAAAGGAAGTAAAAATGTACTTTGCTGCTAATCTGCTAGCTATCTAGCAGTATTTCCTATTTTTTTACTTACTTCTTTCTCTTTATGTTTTTGGGTCTTTTTCTTGTGATATGTACCTCTGTCTTTGAAGAAAGAGAGGAGGGGGACTAGTTTAGGAGTCTAATTTTTGAGATTCATTCATTCATAAGGGTGTATGATAAAAAAAAGTAGTCTTACTTGTTGTAGAAAGAAAAGTAGCATTTTACAAACTGCTTTGATTCATTAAGATGAAAACTTCACACAGGAAGTGTATGTCACGTATATTTCTTAGTCTATTATTGATGAGTTTTTTGGGCCTCCATGTCTTTGTCTGTGTGTGGTTTCTGAGCTAGGAGCGCTTGGAATTTAAGTCCTACTCATTAATATACTATCAAAAAAAGTGGCTCTCCTTCTCTTATGAGAGATACGCGCTCTCTTTACGGCTAATTCTCTTTAACAAAAAAGGCATTCCCTGATCGTAGACCATCCTATATCCTTTCTTATCTTTACTTTCTAAGTGAAGTCCTTTCATGCACGAGGAACTGTCTGAAAGTGAAAGGCATCATTGGTAGGTGCAGTGAATCGACAATCGGGCAATTCGGTAAACGATATCCGTATAATGAATACCTTTTCTAAAGCCATACCACGAATCTCTTGTCTTATGGTAAAGGATCGGAATCAATCTACAAATGACTTACTTTTTCAAATTAGATCCCTTCAATCGGTCGCATCTGCCCTGTCTCAATTGGTCGAGCTGTATCGGTCAACTATATGAAACTGACCAATAGCTCTTCTTTCTTTTGGTAAAGGTTAACGGTCCTGTTCAAGCATTGGTGCATAAGAGGAGGCTTGCTCAGTATACTAACTTTCTTGTAGTTCTTTAATTTAAGAGTTTCTTATTTTAGGATAGTAGCTTCGGTCGATAGGGTAAGCGCTCATTTCGTTCTTGCTTGCTTTCATTCTGTTATGAGAGAGAGCTACTATACGTCTATTCTCTTTAGACAAATGAGTGTCCACTGGAAAATACATAGTAGGATTCATCCGTGTGGTGAATGAAAGAACAATCATTGAATGAGTTGACACTAAACCTCCTGCTCTTTAATAGAGATAAGGCTGTATGCATTACTGGATTAATTAGAATTAATATTAATAGAAACTAGGTTCCACATACACTATTTAGAGGAGTTATGCTAATCAATGATCTACTGATGTAGCTAGTGTTACTGAAGCTTTTGCTAGATATGCTATTGGCTTAACTAGCTCTAAACCCTCCCACCAGATAAAGGAATGGAATTTCAAGTACAAGTAGTCATCTACACTTAAAAGCTTTATTGTCTTTGTCACACCTCCCTTTTTACCACCCCAAAACATAATATAGTATATATGTAGGGTATACCTCGATGTTAAAATACACGAGACGGATATAATAGCATAGAGGAAGGAGTTTTTCCACTTAAAGGACAATCGGTTCGGGTTTCATTCAATATTGTACTCATCCTGCACATTTATTAGGGCGATTTTGTTTAGAAAATAGGAAAATCTTTTTCAATGAAAATTTTCATTTTTGAAAGAGATATGACTCTCGAAGCGGCCATTTTTGCCAAAACAGCCTTCCGGCGTCCTTTCGGAACATTCGGCCGTTTCTGAAAATAGCAGTCACTCCGATTATTTGAAAAAAAAATCTTTTTGGTATTTTTCTAAAAGGTGTGGTTGGACCCGTTCAAGGGTTGCCAACGTATCCCGCCTAATGGCAAGAATCAAACCTGCGTAGTTCGGTCCGATTAGTTGACCAGTTATTTTTACAACAAAACCATTTTTGTTTTCGAATTTTCAGATTTTTCCGAATGCGCTTTCTTTTCATTAGTTCCAATTTCTCTCTTTTTTTTCTCTTTTCCACACTTTTCTATCCTCGAGAATTTTGCCGGTCTGCATAACGATCAAGGACAATAAAATGCAACACATAATATGCTCGGTCTTTTTTTAAATACCGGTCACCTGTCCTAGACGGACCCAACCCATGTATTGAGTCCCCTAAGTCAGATATGATGCAAACAATCATCATAGACCTATGTTCAACATCTTATAGTTTCATAGAGTGCTAGACCATGTACCCGAGCAGACAACTCGAATCGAGGAGGGGGCTACGTACCAGTGACTCGCGGAGTCAATCGGCTTTGTAACTTATCCCACCTCTGTTTCTTAATTTTGGGGTAACTTAACAGAAAGGGGAGTCTCAACCAGTAAGCACATCCCCGGGGGTGAAGAAAAGAAGGGTTTTCGGCACAGTTTTATATACACTCCACGTAGTATCAAAGCGTTAAAACACATAGCATGTTGTTCAAATCATATAACGAAGTCAAGAAATATCAAGAACGGCAATTCTAAGGAGCTCGAGTTCTTAAACCATGAAACCGAAGTTCTGGGGTTGGGATCCCCAGCAGAGTCGCCAGAGTTGTCACACCTCCCTTTTTACTACCCCAAAACATAATATAGTATATATGTTGGGTATACCTTGATGTTCAAATACCCGAGACGGATATAATAGCATAGAGGAAGGAGTTTTTCCACTTAAAGGACAATCGGTTCGGGATTTTTTGTTTAATTATCAGAGTCGCCACTTGGGAAAATAATGGTGTCACAAGTCACCGACTAATCCTGAATCCGAGGAAATTGACTCTTTTATTAATGTCCGCGAAACAAAGATCTGGATAAGGAACTCTGTTAACCCGGGAGAAGGTGTTAGGCACTCCCGGATTCTGTGGTTTTAGCACGGTCGCTCAATCGTCGTTCTTGACTCTTGTTTCACTCATTGCAGATTTTAACAATACATATGTGCTTTTACTTTAATATTTTATAGAATTTGCAACATCGCGAAAACGTGCCTCGAGTCACACCGCAACCAGTACGCCTGTGACCTTTCGTACATTTCGGCTTTGCCGAGATTTAAGATTTGAGTTGCACCAGGTGCACACTCGTTCATAGGAAAGTATATTAAATCGTGCCCTAAAAGGTCTATCAGCTTTTAATTGTTTTGGGTGAGGCTGTGGAATTTGCTAATAGCCTTCCCGGGTCTATTTATGTTATTGTATTACTAAAAGGGGGGCCCCACTATTTAATAGATGGAAGGCTCATCCCAATTATTTATTAAAGACCAATCCTATTTGTTCAACTACATTTTCTATGTACATGTTTTTCCCTTAGCCATGTTTCAGCTGTTATTTGTTTCAAACTTGGGCCCAGGCTATTGTCACAGCTTTATTTGGGCCTAGGCCTTTACAATTATACTTAAATAAGTACCAGACCGGCCTAGGCCTCAAAGGCCCAGGCTGTCTTCAGGCTTATGCTTGGCAGCCCAGTTGATTCCACGCCACAGTTCAGGCCCGCATCATATGTTGGGCCCAAGCCAAATGAGAACCAAAATGACATAATTACATAATTGAAGAAGAACATATACACATCTGGAAATGTGGAAAGCAAATTACACTTTTATTTATTCGGTAAAGGAAAATCAATACACCAATTATCGACGTTAACTATGAATCAATTATTTACTGCCATAAGCTTGAACTAACAGACTACTTCTTCCTTTTACACTAACAGACTACTTCTTCCTTTTACACTAACATTTGAAGTTCATGCTAATTCTGAGAAAACGGTTTGATTATAAGAAGCTTGAAGAGCACTTAAGCTAATTACCTACATATTATTTAAGATTGAGACGTGCTATTGCATAAAGTTGCAATTATACTACTGATTTCACCATGAACTAAACCTCTTATCATCATAAATTTGATTCTAATTAAGTTGTTTCACTATCTAATTATTTCCCCTTTTAAAAACTCAATCAGATCCGAGCCTTGGTTTACAAACAAACTAACTATATGAGCAGTGATTACACGATTTAATTACTTAATCAAACAACCCAGATACCTAAGTTCAAGTGGCTTGAAGACTTTAGCATAACTACATAGCGAATTTTACTACAACTTAGTTCACTTCAAAGTTATTAACCCTGTTATAGATGAATCACAGCTCAATCTAGCGTTTCCTTCTTTAAATACTACTATTGTCTAAATATGGATTCATGACAGTATGTTAGCTATGTGATTTTCATTTATGAAAACTACTGTGAAGATCGATTAATAGTTTTAAAAATAAACTATGATATGCTAACTTATGTTTTAAGGTTTTTACCTAATTAAGCTAAGTGATGTACTACAACTACTATACTACTATCACATTACTAGCTATTACAATATTTTATGTCTTTGCTCCCCTACTACTATATCCTACAATATAATTAAAATCTCAAATCTAAACTAATACTAAAACTAATAAAAACATTAAACTACAGACTACATAATAACTCAAAAATTAAGCTGAATCTTCATTTTTATTCAATCAACTCGCCATTACAGCTTCTAACGAATAGAAGAGCACATGAATCAGGAAAAGAGATCAATGAGTCTACGGATTAAGCAAGTAGGCACAGCAGAAGACTCAAACAGTAAATGCAACAGCGATGGATTGAATGTCAATGAATTAGAAAGCCACAACAACAACAAAATAAGAAAAACCCAGGCAAATACTCGAGCAAACCCCAAAAGATCAGATGAATATCCCCAAATTCTTACTCGAAAAATGCAGAAGAAGCCTATTGCTCTGTTAGTACTCTTTTTCTCTGAACTTTTCTTCAAAAGCCAGCCCCCAATTCACTCTTTTCAGGAGTATTTATAGGAAGGGAAGGGGCTGATGACTTGGGGAGAAAGTATGGGATTAAATCCCACTTATACCCCTCTTAAAATTATCAAGTTTACACTTAGACCCCTATTTCAGTTATCAAATCCCTTCCAGCATGTGCTGGAAGGTTCTAAAAGATTCACTTTCAAAGCTTTTTACTAAGTATCCTCATGGGTTAAAGATTTTTACAGATTTGCCTTTTTAGGGAGACCATTATACCCTTGAACTTCTGCAAAATTGCAGAAATCAGGGGTACAAATGACTCCCTTAACCCTATAGGTTCTATACAATTCACCATTTTACCTTTTTTTGGCTTCCTTTTATGCCCTTAATGATCTAGCTATTTTACCCGACCTACCTAGGTCTAGTATTCAGCTTTTGGGCCTCATTTAACCGATGGCCAGTCCTTGCACTGGCATTTAAGGACTGGGCAATTCTATTATTTAGAACTTAGCCTATTTTGTTTCATTTTCAGTTAATTACCCTTTTGAGTTCACTTTAAGCTAATTGCAGGACTAGCCTGCTTTATTATTATATTTACCCTATTTAAAACTTAGCCAGTATCAAGTTGAAACTTGGCTTGGGTTGTTAAACCCATTTACTGAACATAATTGGGCCCAAAGCCTTTGCAGGCTTGGCCACGTGTGGTTCAGGGCTCAAAAGGAGCCTAGGCAAGTCTGGTATTGCAGACTTAGCCCATTTTTGCATATTCTAGTCTTTTAACTGATCAACAGGCTAGGCTAAGGTCTTTGCATACCTAGCCACCCGAGTCTCAGGGCTCAAATGAGCCTTGATAAGCCTGCATTTCCAGACATAACCAGTTTTGCACAACTAGCCTCTTTTGAAATGGACTAGTGTGTTTGGACCTTGTAGAGTTGATCAACTTGTAAGATTGACCACTCTTTTGGTCACTTATTACCTAATATCCTATGTTTTGTTCAGTTTTTAGTCTTAAGCTTATTTAAAAACTAGCCATTTTCATGGAATCTAGCACTAGCAGCTATAACCAATCCCATAAGGTTGATCAGTGTTAATCAAATACTCACACTTAACAAGAACTACTAAAACTCAGTCACTTTCAACATGTATTGCATACAGAGGCACATAAGATCAAACAAGATGCATTAATCAACCAAAAACTCAGAAAAGGCAATTTAATATGGTCGAGTCTTAGTTAATCAATTCATATTATCCAATTTCAATGTGACAAAGTATGAAACCATGTCAATTTAGAACTAGTTACTACTATCTCGAGTCATATGACAATTGAAAAACTTCAAAACCTTCAGGTTTATGGCACAGACATGCACAGAATGTTAAACTCTCACAAACAGTCAATAATAGATGAAGCAGGACTCATTTAGACATAAGGACCAAAGAATAGCATAGACATGCTAGCCAAGATCTGAGTACTAATCCTAACTTTAATATATATAAGATGAAAAATAGCAAAAAAGAGTCATGGAGAAGCAATGAAGAAGAGTCCTAACATCTAGCATGCCAAGTAATGGAAGAAGAAACAAAATCAGATGATCATGCTTATGAAGGAACAAAAGAGGTGGTATAAACCAACTATTAGAGTCAGATCATGGTTTTAATCAGGATATATAAAGGGAAAAGATGAAGCAGAACAAACTCAGATATGAGGCTATCTTAAACATGAAAATTGCTAACAGTTAGTCCTATCACTATGACTAAACATGAAAAGATCAAAAAAGAAGACTCATTCAATCCTTATTGAGAGCTAATAAAGATAAAGCTTAAACATAAAAATGGAAGAAGTTAATACTAATAGGAGACAAAAGACAAAGAGAGATATCTAAGTCTAGTCTCCAAGTTAGAACAAAATCTCAACAGAGAATCACCAAAAGAGAAAAATAGACATGCTGTTGAAGACTTAGAAGAAAAAGAACATTATAAGCTGAACAGAAGGACCATAACAATAAGAATAAGAAGAACAGTCAAGATGAACCCTAATACTATGCAGGTCTTTTTGAATCAGAGAAACTAACAACACAAACAGAAATATAAAAGATAAGCGAGTTAAGAAAACTAAACTAACAGATGTAGTCATGGGACTTCAAGATCTAAATAAAAATAGAAAAAACATACAAGGATATATAAGATGAAAGATAAGAAACAAGAGAAGATGAACAGACAAACAGGAAGAAGATGAAAGACGAGCAAGTTAAACACTAAAACTACCATGTGAAACACAAGATAAAGAATAACAGACAAACGAAAACATGCAAGACAAGAAAAACACAGATAAAATAGAGAACAAAGAAACAAAGAAAAACGAAACACAAGGGGAAGGGATACTTAGCTTAGCGGGGTCTGTCCCCCAAGCTTTCCCCTTTTTTTTTTCTTTTCATGTATTTTTTCCAGACTTTTGTCCTTTTTTTCTTCTTTTTTTTTCATTTTTTCTTTTTGGTTTTGTTTTAGATTTCAAGGTGAAGTCTTTAGGGCTTTTGGTTGTAATGGGGTGTTTGGGGAGGGTAAAATATAGGATCTTTGAAGGGTTCAAGTTTTGAGTCGCCGGAGTTAGGGTTCTAGCGACTTCTTTAGGGATATTCGAAGGATTGTGGGTATGTTCGAAGGATTTCAAGGCTGGGGGTGTAGATCAGACCAAGGCGGTCTGATTGGCATTGGTTTGAAAGGGAGGCTCGTTGTTTGGTGGTCACCGGTGGTAGGTTCCGGTGACTGGAGTTTCAAGAAGAAGGGTCTGTTTCTAGGGTTTTCTAGGGTTTGATGGAGAAGAAGAAGAAGAAGAAAGAAAAGAGGAGAAGAAGGGCTAGGGGGTGGCCGGAGACCACCGTGGGAGGTGGTGGCCTCCATGGTAGGCTAGGGTTTGAAGGTGAAGATGTAGATGAAGAGGGAGAAGAAGGGGGGTTCTAATGTCGGCTAGGGTTAGGATAATTTGAAAATAGCCGTCTTTGATCAGACCAAAGCCTTTTATACTCGTAAAGGCTGAGGTGATCTTGGCTGTTGAATCTTTGATGATCAACGGTCAAGACCAGGCATTACATAAACGACGCCGTCTCGTTATAAACGAGACCAAAGGCTTCATCCGTTGGATCAACTTAAACGGTGGATCAACTTAAACAGACGGCTCAGATCCAATCTCTCACATTAACTATCAAATAAAAATCCGCTAATATTCTCAACCATTGGATGTGATGCAATGAATGGCTAAGATCACTTGTTACCCAACGAACTGGACTGGCTCTCTTTGGGCCAAAGCACTGGGCCTTTGATTTCAATTTCTTTTGGCCCAAATTAATCAAACCCAATGTATTTTTGCATTTTTGATTGTTTTAATTATTTTTATGCACCTTCTTTTGTATTTTTGTTTTCTTTTCTTTTGTATTATTTAAAAACTAATCAATTTCCTACTTATACTAAATTGTTTTGACATTTTTTTGGTAATTTTTATTATTATTTCCTTAATTTCCGCTAATTTAAAGCTATTTTTGATGATTTTCCTTTTTTAACTAATCAATTCAACAATGCAAGTACTTAACCTATTTTTTAAATTTTTTCTAATTTCCAATTATTCAAACACACAAAATGCAGCTAATTTCGAACAAAACATGTAATTGCAACCAAAAGTATTTATTTTAATTTTGGAACTTATTTACCTAGTGCAAAAATCATGTGCTCACAGTCTTAACTAAAGAACATTTAGTTTAGCCTAAGGTTTTATAAGCCTGTCGCATCACTTACTTTTCATCATCGTGGGTCCATAACCATTTTACTACCTATTTATGTGGTTGATATCTTTATCGCTGGCATAATCACTCAGCCCTTGAGGATGCAGCTTCTACGGATTGAGGTTATTCCCCGCTAGAATGGGCCAGGTGGGATGGGGGAGCGGTCGAGTGTGCAAAGGCGCTAGTCGAGCAAGGTATCTGAACTGAAATGTAAAAAAGTGTGCAAAAGAAAAGGTCAGCTTTTCTTTTTGCTAACGATTCCAAAGATTCTATCATCGAACAACGAATTCTTGGCGGGGCTTTCCTTGATCCCTTCATTGCCTCATCTCCCTAATCACTCCTATAAATAACAAGGCCCTTGCGCGTGTGGTTAGCAATCGAAGACAAGATTCGAGGGGCATTCAGCCATTAGACTGTAAGGAGAGGGGCTTTTTCGAAAGGATAGAAACTTATACGTATATAGATATAGTGAGTGTGCGTGCTTGGTGTAGGTATACCACTTACGATAAAGAAACCCAAGTTAGTAAAGTAGTTAACCAAACACAAGTATGAAGTTTGTCAGTCCTTCCTCTGATGCACCAGTTCATTCTTCTTTGTTTCATCATTTTGTTGTGATGTCCCAAGGCCTTCTTAGAAAGCCCTCTTCCGTCTCCTTAAGTTAAGGAAAAAAGAATGTTGCTTGATTAAACGAACATTGTAAGAACCTTTCAAACTGACACCCCAGTCATAATGCCACCCACATCTTTTTTTCTTTTGAACAAGCCTTCTAAATCCAAATTTTTTTATTTGAGTTCATAATAACTGGCGGGTTTCATTAATGAAAAGAAAAGTGGAGGCCCGCCATCTGCTACCATTGTGGTTTTCCATCGATTCTTTATCAATGGCCCACCCTTTCTTCGAACCTTGTCAATGATCGAACTTAAAGATATGAACTGAGTGCCATTTGATGAGTAACTGAGAATAAAAGAGAGGGATATGGATAGAATGAAGCAATGAAAGAGGAAGTCATTGCTAGTAGTAACGACTTGTCACGATCCGTTGGTTCATATAAAATCCATGTCCTAGGTGTATCAAAAAACATTCTTTTCGCTAATCGTATATTATAAAATAGAGTGAAAAGGTCCACCCCGAAACCAAGGGGGTACTAACTAACAACTGAGTCCTCTCCGAACCGCAGGAGATAGTTGCCCATCATACGGCTCACCAACATCACTTGCCTCTATGGGAGGCTCGCTCCGGGCAGGTTCGGATCACTTACAATACACGGGCTCTACGGAGGAAGGGGTTGGGTTAGGAGCGTTTTCAATATGATTCTTTTCCTGTATTTGTTCGATGAGAAATGTGAGTCTGTTTTGTCCACTTTCTTCATCCCCCTCTATCAAAATGATCAAAAAGGAAGGCGAGCTTGCTTCTTATACCCGTGTTTGATCTCTTCAATCTCTGTCTGGGTCGTTGTCACCTATGTTGAAGAAAGGTTTGGAACCCTGTAGAGAATGAATAGGGGCCAAGGATCTTCCTCTTAACAGTGCTTTTCGAGGCTCCCCCTGATTAAGTAAGGCCCCGTTAGCCTAGGCGAAGATGGGGATAAAGGGTAAGGATTGAAGCCCCCTTAGCTCTGCCAGGCACTGGACTTGGGTTAGCTCTGTAAATGTGTAGAGCCAAGTATAGTGTGGTGTAGTAGTAGGCACTTCTAGGCCCCTTCTCAGCTACTGGATCACTCCAGTGCTTTCGGTACTATGGACCCTCTGCCATCCATTGCAGCAAAGCCGTTTTATCGGGGGTTGGGGGGGGGCTAAGCGCAGTTCTTTGAATCAAACGTTGAATGAAATCGATTCTTTTTTAGATATCAAAATCTAAATCGGATAGGATTGATGGATGGATCTATCTTTCCATTCATATATATTACTAATCAAAATGAATTTTTATAGTGTTGTAGCGTAGCAAGAAGCCCCAAATCCTTGATTTGGCCAGGAAAGACTACATTGCTTTAGGCCCAGGAAGCGAGCGGAATGAGCTCGGCTGCTTCTCCTCCACACATCTTTTTCTCCGTGCCCGTTTCGCATGCGCTTCGCACGCTATTGGTGCTTTGCTCTCCTCTTATTCTTCATTGGACGGTTCAGATGGACTTCGTCGTTCTTTCCCAAATAGAATTGAAAGGGTTGTATCACATCGAGATGTCGATTTGTTTTCCACCCCCAATGAGATGGGGAATTGGTAACCCCCTATTTAGACTATTGGAACCTTCATCTTTCTGAATCGAGATCCGGACCGGCTCGCGTCGCTCCAACAACCGGCGGGAAGAACCTCAGTATACGATCGCGCGCAGTAACTGGGAGTCCTATTACACCTAAGGCCAACTTCAATTCACCAAACCAAGGTTCATCTCATGTAGTCATTGTGGACTCGTACAATGATATTGATTAGATGGTTGATGTATCAGACTCGACCCAATCTTTCGTAGCATGCATTCCCATCCGTGTCGCAACTGATTCGGTAAGCTACGTGTCCGGTGCACAGAGAACTGCTTTCGCTCGCCCAAATTTACTTACTCATGGCAACCTTCCGGCCGCCCAACGACCTATAACGCTAGTCACTACTCCTACTAGGTCTAGGAAGTAAGCCCCACACCCCAAAGCGGCGAAGAACAAATAGAATTTGCTACAAAAGCTGGCTAACGGGGGTATTCCTGCGTATGAGAACATAGTAATGGAGAAAGTAATAGCCAAAAAGGATTGGTTTTGGCTAGAGCGCCCAAATCAACTATATATTTGACACGGGTTTGCCGTAATGCTAAAACTATGGCGAATGCATCTATCGTCATTGATACGTAAATAAAGTTACCAATTAGTAGTGATTGAATTCCTTCTATGGTTCCACATGAGAAACCAGTATGAATATAACCTACATGTCCAATTGAACTATGAGCTAGAAGTCTTTTTACTTTCGTTTGGGCCATGGCGGCCAGTTCTCCTAAGATCATAGAAGCAATGCTGCAGAAAAAGAAGATTTGTTGCAATGTAGCTCCATAAGAACCATAAATAGAAACACGTGAAATATTAGCAGAAATAGATATTTTAGGCGCAATACAAAGGAATGTTGTAACCGGGGTGGGTGAACCCTCATAGATATAAGGTGCCCACATATATAGAGTCAAAATATATATGGAGTCCGAATGGTAGGGGGTTTTCTTCGGGGCTCGAGAGATGGAATAGATAAGGCCCCACAAGTTTTCCATTCGCTGCTGGGGAATTCACACGAAAGGGAACGAGGAATTCTCAACGAAAAAAGTTCTCTCTAAACCGAATGTGAAAGTAGTTTTCCGTCAGACGGCTTTTCTTGTAACTCTACTCTCGACTTACGTTATATATCCAAAAATGTCTGCTCTCGGCCATTCCACACGCTGCCTAGTAGAGACGTGGTTATCTGAAGTGGATTCTCTCTTTTGTAGTAAATGCCGAACCTCCTGTACCCCATTGACTAAGAAGGGGGCGGACACAGCAGCTACATGGACCCCTTCCTTTCTATTGTTTCCAGCGCTTTCTCGGGCCGAGCCAAAATTTTTTATTATAAAAGGCTAGCAAAGCCCGAAGGCAGCTATCCCAATAGGAAGGGCGAAATGAGGAGAGGTCCCGACAATCATACCACGGCGGTCAAAAAAGCGTGTTCCCTTCAGATAAGACGCATCATAGGCCATCCTCGACATTCTTCGTTTTCGATGAAAAAAAAATCTCGATCTCCGAAAGCGTTTTCCTTCCCCCGCCGCACCTCCCTCCCTTCATCGAGCCTTTCCTTTAATGGTTGCGGAAATAGTTCCCTTATCAGATATTAGTGGGCATTCTTTCCAGCCTTAGTAAAATAGGGGGTGGGTTTGGCTTGAATATAGTCTCAAACAGAATTTGAAGGGTCCTAGCTATGCCATGTGTTCAATATGAAATCTGGAAAGCTGCAGGGATGATAAAAAGAGGGCGATTTCCTGTGTCGCACTAGAAAAAAGGACCTAAGAGACGAGCATCTTCTCTTAGGTTTCTTGCTCCCGCGCCCGTTGCCACCCGACCCGCGTTAGAGGGGAAGATTAGCAAAGCAGGAAAAGAAAGAGGGAATGGGAGCAGCATCTTATTCCCTTCGTGACAACTTCGGATCGTAGAAGCATTTGGAACGGGCTCCGCGTTCATTTCATTTGCAGAAACGATCTATTCCATTCGGGGCTTCGGGGAACCCAAAAATGAAGTTTTTTGGCTCCGCGTTCATTTCGTTGGCAGAAACGATCCATTCCATTCGGGGCTTCGGGGAACCCAAAAATGAAGTCTTTTGACTTGAGAATCAATGATAGATAGACAAGAGATAGATAAACGATATATATATATTTCTCACAAAAAAATTGTGAGATAAAGAGCAGATGGATCCTATCCCCTATATCGAACACTCATTCCTATCTATTGATAGAAAGATCTTCCTCAAATACCAGACTTTGCCTTTTTTTAGGAATTACTCATATCTAAAGCAGCTTTTCACAAGCACCCCACCCCATACAACTAGTTGGGGGGGGGGGGGGGTTGTTCGCCTTTTGAATCAAACAAAGTAGTAGGAGCTTCACAGCAACTTTCATTCTAAAGGAAAGCGAAGAACCAACCTTTAGTCATTAGGAGCCCTACTTCCCTCTTTCCGACCTCATTACTTCAATTCAAGGGCAAACCCATTTTTTAGTCACCAGGTTGAGTACACCTTTGGTACTTCAATAGGGCAAGTTGTTTGATAGTGACTTTTGTCGTTTGGTAGGGCGACGAAAGGCTACTTCAATGACGGAAATAGCCAGAAACTTGAGAGATTCGCCTTTGGAGAAGAGTTTTCCGGTGACCAAAGCCTCACTCTGATTATGTCGTGAGGCTGACTGAATCCAATCCATAAACCCGGAAATGAAAGGTTGTTCATTCCCTTTCGTCTAGTAGGCATATTAACCACTTTTCCTTAGACTCTATTGGAACAAAGCAAAGAAGGAGGCGGAATGGAGAAAGGAAAGGGACAAGGGCGGTCTTGCTTGGCGCGAAGGATGCTGGTTCGGGCGTAGAGTACAGTACTAAAGGTCCTCGGACTTCCAGGCGGCTTTTCTTTTGGGCAGCTGTTCACCGTTGGATCTCGCCAATACAGCCCCCTATAGTTTTCGTTACCGAGATATCTTTTTTTTTCATTGTTCCCAGGGATATTTTGGGGAATCTGCTCCCATGCTGCAAACAGTCAAATCTAAACTGAACCTATCGCTCTTCTTACTTTCCTCGCGAGCAGGAAGCACACCAGTAGTGTGCGTTTTATGATTCTACTGTGTTTTTTGCACTTGACTGGGTGGACAGTTGACCGGAAGATAACTTCGATTCACCCGGCCAGCAGGCGGGCGGCATGCTTATCTTGTGTGACAACACTATAGAGCGTGTTGCTCTTCTAGGCGGGCAGCTGTGTGACAACACTACAGAGAAAGTGGCGCTTTCATGTACCATGTAATGGTCTCAACGCCCTTACAAGGTAGTGATGAGTTTCACGCACGTAAAGCCCGGCCCGTGCGCGGTTAGGAATATTGACCGCAATCTAAGCAGTACCACCCACCCTACCCTACCACCTATAGGCGGGCGTCCTACAGCCACTTGAAAAGGAACTACAATGATCTTGAATAGGGATCCTATAGCGATAAATAGAATCCCTATAAAAATACAACTAGATCGAGCACCAGTGATTTTGTATCCGGTCAAAAGCTTGGCTAATTGATTGAAGTGGGTAGCTCCAGTAGACCCACAGATCATGGAACAAATAGGGTGGGTAGGCCTAACCACCACACTACACGTATAGACGCGAAACCCCCTCGTTACCATACGTGCGACTCTCACCGCATACGGCCCACACAAATACTCTTAAATCTATCCCGAGCCCTTTTTTCCACCTCTCCTCTCCAATCCTCGATCAAACTTGCGTTCCCCGGGCTTTATAAAATGGGGTCTTCCCTTCGCCTATGGTATGTATCGGCTTGGCTTTGTCCTGAACCAAGAAGGCATTCTGGCGGACGCATGCGTGTAGGAAGGCCAACAACTACATAATCTAAAAGACTACGACTACAAGATAGGTTGGAAGCGACTCGCTTCTATTATCGTTGGGATTAGATATAGATGGGAAATCTATAGATCGTAGTAGTTCGCCAACCTCTCTAACTAACATATAATACAATTTTACTTCACGGCACGACCAAAAAAAAGGAAGAGCTTCGCTCGGTTGGCCTTCCTACGCTGATGAATGCTTTTTTTCTCTCCTCTGAAGTCTACAAGAAACAAGTGGGAGAGGCAAGATTCGAACCTACGTAGAAAAACTTCAACAGATTTACAGTCTGCCGCTTTTGAACACTTGGCCACTATCCCCTTCCCGGGCCGAGGCCCCCCTCAATGGGTTCTAATTCTAACAAGGGGGAGGCGCCCTGAATCAATCAAAAAGCTTATTGATTTAATTGAAGGGAACTAAGACGTTTAGCTTAGCTAGCGTTCTGGGAGAATCTAGTCATTTAGTCAGTTCATAACTATCTCTATAAGCAAAGGGGTAAAGCTTCTATGAAAGCTTCCCCCTCATGTTGTCGTCGGCCTTCCCCACCCCCCCCCCCCATCGCTTCTGGGGAAGATGCGAGCTCATGAGCAAGTGAATGAAGGAGCCATGTTCCTAAAAGAAAATGACCCTCTTTCTTTTTTTTTCTTCCCCTATCCCTTCAAAGCCCTTGTATAGGTTGGGCGCTAGCGTTTACTAATATAATTTAAAGTCAGGCTCTTCTGCTGAGCGAAGCTGCCAGCCTACATAAATATAGCTTAATCTTACCAAGCCTAATCTACAAAAATAGGGCTACAGCAAGCAAAGCAAGCTTTCCCCCTTCGTTCGTTGTGGGTCGCACCTCATCGCAGATGTCTCGCCCAAATGAATTAGTTGGTACTAGAAATGTTAGAAAAAGAGAACGAAAGGAGTAATAAGAAGTGAAAAGGATAGAGACACTTCCCAATCAGAGAGCAAAGTTCCCACTGATGGTATACTTAGTGTAAGCGAGCTCTAAGATCACATCTTTGGAATAAAATCTTGTTAGAAAAGGAAATCCAATTATAGATAAGCTGCCCATGAGCATCATGGCATAGGTAAAAGGGAACGAGGAGGCAAGCCCCCCCCATCTTCTACATATCTTGGTCATCCGACATGGCATGAATCACCGAACCTACACTCAAGAATAGTAATGCTTTGAAAAATGCATGATTCATTAAGTGAAAGACGCTAACCAAATAGTTAGAGATGCTGCAAGCAAAGATCATATAGCCTCATTGACTGTAAGTTGAATAAGCTATGACCCTCTTTAGATTATTCTGTAATATTCCAGTGGTTGCCACAAGGAATAACGTCATAGCTCCTGCAAAAGTAATAACAATCAAAGCCGTAGGTGGGTATTCAAATAAAAGGGAGCCCCTTGCTATCATGAAAACACCAATTGTTACCATAGTAGCTGCATGAATGAAAGCGGATATTGGAGTAGGACCCTCCACAGCATCAGGTGACCAAGTATGCGATCCTATCTATGCAGATTGTCCAACAGCGCCAATAAAAAGTAAAATACAAATAAGAGTTATGGCATTCAATCTCATATTGCAAGAAATCTAAGAATTTCTGGGGGCACTAGCACGAGCAAAAATGGTTGAAAAGTTTACTGTTTGAAATAGAGTAAAACTACCCAAAATCCCAGGAGCTAATCCAAAATCACCTACTAGATTGGCAAGCATAGCTTTTATAGCTGCTTTAGCTGCCTGAAGTCGTGTAAATCATAAATGAATTAATAAATATGAAGCAAGACCTACTCCCTCCCATCCCAGGAATAATTGAATAGAGTTATCTCAGGTCACCAACATTGGCATAAAAAAAATAGGAATGGATAAACAACACATAAATCGAGGGCTATGCGGATCCTCTGGCATATATGAAATGGAATAAAGATGGACCAAGCTACTTATGAATGTAACCACAATTAACATCACTACGGTCGGGCTATCGAACACGGGATCAGAAGTGAATTACGAGTCAGACCAATCTGCGAATCGAGTGAGCTCCCCTTGCATGCAATGATGTGGTGGTAAACCTATCATTCTAATTTAGTGCTCTCCGAACCGTTCGGGAAGGTTTCCCATCACACGGCTCACTAACTCGATCTTCCTCGGGAACCGTATGTCCGAACAAGCCTGGAAAAAAAGGTAAGGTCTCGCTTTCCTTTGCCACTCAAGTGTACAGCATCTGCCGTGCTTAGGCCCCTTCTTCCCTTAGCTAATGAAAGAGTCCAATGACCACCTTAGTAGTCTCAAATAAGGCGTGCAGGCCTGCACCTTTAGTAGGTGATTCACAACCGAAGCGAAGAAAAGGCTGGATCAATCAAAGGGGGTACTACGAGCCCTCTGCCCCACCCAACTAACTAGCTCGTGCGGATCACCGGTTCCACCGACTAGACTAAAAGAGTGATTCAGTCGATACAGAGGTGCGCTTGAAGTGGGGGGTGTGTTGTCCCTATTGGGCTGGGCCCTTCCCCATAAGGCCCTACCGTCGGGGCATAAGTGCCCTCTTGCTACCCATATGTGAGGCGCTGTCTTAGCCTTCCCTAACCAGGATCGCTCCCACACATGTAGCATTCGTGATCGGCCTCCTCAATTGTTCTTCAAGGAGACCCATGTGCAATTCCGCTGTTCTTTGCTCGCTACGCCCTTGTGACTTTAGTTGAAGTATAGGTCGTCAATTCAATCTATCTTGATGGGATTTTTCTAGTAGGTAGCGAGAAGACTAGTAGTATCGACATGAGGCTATATCAATAGCTGAAACGTTTTTTCGGGTAGGGTAGGCTTGGAGTCAGAAGTCATATTCTTCCCAACCAAATAAGCACTTTTGCAAAGTTCACATTCCCGCGGTCAAAACAAGACTTACGGATAATAATCAGACCTTACAAGGGGCACGGACCAGGCTATAGAGCCTAATTAAAAAGAATTCGGGCTTGCTTTTTCAATTCACATCTATGAGCGAGGATTCCTCTATCTCTTGCTCGCTTTGATCGAACTCTGACAGCTTAGGGAAGAATGATGGGTCGCTAACGAGGCCCCTAAATGACCACTCAGAAGGCCTACCTATTTTTTTTCCAATCTGTCACTTGCTCGTCCCTCTCTCATGAAAATAGTCTCTCCTTTCCCGGCGGCTTAGACTCATGTCTATAGTCAGTTTATAAGATGATTCCCATTCAAGCATTCTCATTCAATGTCAATGCTGCCTTATGTTTTTTTAATTCCTTTCTTTCTACTAGTTCTTCCATAAGCAATTTGCAGGAAGTAAACGAAGTCTTTCCTTAAATCCACTCCTGAAGTCACGTATTTCAGTAGTGGGACTGAAGTAAAGTACTTTAGAGTTGCTCTTTGCACAAAGCCCTCCTTCCGACTTAGTTAGAAATACCAACTCTAAATAGCTTTAGCATTTCTTGAGTTGAAAAGGTATTTAAAGATTCTAGAGCTCAGGGAAAGGTTTGGAACCCTAGTAGCAGAATGGAATCAGTTTACCGGGCTGACTTCAATGCCAACACAAGTAGTTTAACTCATCACTACCTCGTTAGGGCGTTGAGAATTGTTTTTGCTTTTTTTGCTAAAAACTTTTTCAAAATTATTCAAAGTGACTTGGCATAGTATGAATTATGCTTAGTAGGGACCTAAACATAAGAATTTTTTTTCTCAGAGTCAGACCACGCCTTATGACGAAAGGGGGAGAAAGGACAGATCACCTATCGATCTGTTATCAAAGAAAACTATACCTGAAGAATGGGATACAGATTGACAAGCACAAAAGGGTAGGCTTGGCTATTAATCTACTCTCATTGATGAGACGGCAACATAGAAGAGAAAGTATACCCTTTGTCACCCCCTCTTCACTTAAAAGCAAAGAAGAGATACACACTTTGGAATCAAAATTTGGTGGGATTTAGGATAGAACCGAATAGCGAATGCACTTGCGGTTAAGACAGCTCCTGCATCTCCTACCTAATGCAATTGACCGACCCGCCATTTCTTTCCTTCAATAATGCCTTCGCTTCACTTCAAGACGCTATTTACCAAGGAAAGACTACCTTTTCTTTAATGCAAGAAGCCGAAGGGGTGAACGAGCGATGCGGTAATGAGCCATAAGAAAGATGAGCAGAGCATTTGATAATAGGTGAATTTGACTATAATTATGCCCTAAATATTCACACTTTGTTGTTGAATTAATGTTGTTTATGAGAACAAAATGCTTTGATTAGTGTTTATTTGTGTGTTATAGGTACATATGATACATTTGATGCTAAAAGGAGCTATTTTGGAGTCACATGTTGATGAAAAGGCCAAGAGAAGAGTTGAAGTGAAGTGAGCTTGAAGAATCAGAGAAACAAATTAGACGGACTGTTCATCCGCGGTTCACTCGCAACCGTGGATGAACCGCAAAAAAAGAGGCTCTCTAAAGTTTATTGTTCGCGGTCCGTCCACGACCGCGGACGAACCGCGAACGACGCCGCAACAGTAATCCTAATTGTATACAAACTTAGTTTTCTAGCCCTAAAACCTCTATAAAAACTCCTAGTTTGCCCAATAGAGGCATGTTGTCTATTTTCACTACTTCTGCAAGATAATTAGTAAGAGAGAATCCTCTCAACTCATTCTTTTCTTTTATATCAAGTATTTATTTATGATTTCAATTATTATTCTTGTTTCTTTGAGCATGAGTACCTAAATCCTTTTCTAAGGTTTTGATGGAACCTATTGAGTGATGAACTTATCGTTTATGTGATCACAAATTGTTAGCTAGATTGCTATTTGTTCAACTTCATTCATATTGTAGTTAATTGGTAGAGCTCCCAATTAGCGGTGGCTATTTAGTGTGCATAACTTGGAAAATAGTGCATATTTAGGTATATTGTTGAACAACACCACACCTAGATTATTGGAGGAATCTATAACTTTAGGCATAAAGACGAGGTTAGGAATAACGAAGTCTTGGGTGCAATCTTAATTGAACTATTCAAACTAAAGCTAGCAAGGGTAGCTCGGGAGAGTACACTAGTAAATTATTGTAATTGCTCGGGAGAGGGTTACGATACACATAGCGTTCATGATTGATAGAATATATTAACAATTTGTATGAGCATAACAATAAGGGATTCCATCAATAGGGTAAATCAATACCTTAGTCTTTCTCCATATTATTTTACCCAATATTCAATTCTTTCTTTTAAGCCTCTTTATTCTTGCAAAGTAGTTACTCGAAATTCACACAAAAATATATTCAAAGTTTGGGAACTTGATTCGGAAGTGTTCTTGGGTTGTGAAGATTGCAATTGGTAGGTTAATTCCCTGTGGGATCGATCTTGGACTTATTAGACCAGGTTATATTGAAGACGACCATTACTTGGACGTGAATCAATATTCCTTCCGCCGGCCTTTATAGGAGTAGGGGAGCGTGGCGAGATAGATAGACATCCAATCCTGTAGCAGCTAGTTGCTCGGCCTTAGTCTTGGGCTGATCTCAGACTTCAATTAACCCCTTCGTACTTCGATCCAATCAATCGATCGATCAAGAGGCTAATCTCTTTTATTTGGGCTGGTAGCTAAAAGTAAGTCCTTGCTTTCTCTTGAACACGGGAAGGGCAGAATAGCGTTAGCTTCAATTGAACAAGCTCAACCTTTAAAAAAAAGGTGGTAGGCCGACATTGAACGCTTCAACTTGGCCACTGAAGAAGGCGAAGGCTGGGTGGGAGATTAGGCCAACTTACTGCACCATGCCATGGTTTAAGGTTTTGGCTCCATAGATGGAACTCTATTTAGGTATTAGGGAAGGGAGGACACCACTCAGCACCGCTCTGTGGGGTTGGGTTCAATGCCTAACAAAAATGGCCAAAAGAAGAAAAGGGATGTATGGCTGAGGGGAGGAGAGAAAGAACGCATGCATGGAGATTCTGTCTGTCGGAGGTTTGAGAATCTATGAAAGGACATCTAAGGCTAAGGTTACGAAATAAAGGAAGTCCATTACTGAGAGAAGTGGTGATCTCATCTTGCTTGCTGGGAGAGAGAAAGCTTCCGGACCATCTCTTCCAGCCAGATAGCGAGCGATCACTCAGCAATGAACACTAACTAAAAGCCGTCGGGAATGAGAACCAATCCCTTACGGGAATCAAACTCGTGTCTTCCACATGAAAAGATGATGTCCTAACCACTGGACGAAAGGGACAAAAAATCCATTCTTCATATACCTCAGCTCCGAGAATAGAAGTGGTTCGTTTTGTTTCTATACGCAATTTAAGATTTCATTTGTTTTCATGTTGGCGATTTCTTATGTGAATTTGGCGGGTCGTCCCCCCTTCCTACGGGTTCCCCCACAGATCCAGTGACACACCAACCACGCCCTTTCTCTTTCTCTAATCATAAATCCCCCTGATCCCTTTATTTGTATTTCATCCCCCCTGAATAAGTAAGACCCCGCTCTTTCTAATTCAAAAAAAGAGAGACGAAGCGCCCATTTGAAGTGGCGAAGATCTATGCTACAGTAAGAAAAAAAGTACATTGAGGTTACGAAGTCACTTAGTCGAACTAGAAAACTATAAAGTAAGAGAGACTAAGGTTACGAAGTAAGGTCAACTGGTTAAGGAAAGGTCAGGTTATGAAATCGCTTAGCCATTAATTAATTTAAAAATAAAAGAAAAATGGAAGTAGTAGTGAGGTGTCGGTACAGAGTTGCGTCAGCTGTGGATATAGACGAGGCTAAGGGATGGACTTCATCTCTTCTATTTTCTTCACTTACACCTTATACTTCAGCTGAGTCTAACGAGCTCAAGTTTGGAGCCTTCCACTGTGGACCGAGACTACACAAAGGTGGAACACCATGGAAACTTTGCCGACTTTATCATAAACCTTGATTTCGCTACGCTCAATAAGAACCCAGAATAGCAGAAATAGGTTCGTGTTCCGCTTCCAAAGTCAGTCGTCTTTGCCCAAGTGTGAACTGCAGACGACTCTCCATTGGTTCCATTCCTTCTTAATGTACTTCTGGGTCAATCCAACCCGAATGGGAAGAAGAGGGTCAGCCAAACTGCGGTCCACTTTGTACGTTTACTGAGTAGACCACTCAGGCATTTTAGAAAAGGGAAGGGAACTTCTCACCTCGAGGGAGGCGGGAAGCGGTAGCTTCTAGAATGGAAGCTTCTCCTTTACTTTTTTAAAGCGTATCGTTATTTTGAAATAGAAAAAAGGTTTATCAATGAAGTAATCAGAATGACAAGTGGTTACGGTTGCAGAAAGCATAGAAAGTCGGGAACAGTCGGTTACCTTTTGAATCAAAGTAGCGACAAGCCGAGTATTAAGACTACATGGGCAGAAGCAAATCTTTGTAGACAGCTTTGCTTCCTCCTCGCTTCTTTCCTGGCGACTAGCTTCTCATGTGGGCGGCTTGGTAAGCAAGCTATCTTCAGCATCAGTAGAATCCCTATCAATAATAGGCCGGAATAGTGAGGAAGGAGGCACTCCCTACTTCAATGGAAAGGGGGGAATAGCCATTTCACAGCGGCCCCTCTACAACTACCTTTCACCCAACATGATCATGAACGAAGACAGAGAATTGCGTAGATAGGAGGACGAAACAAACCACTTGTCGTGATCAGAACGATTGAAGAAAGAAAGAGAATGGTGGCTCCGGGACATCGTCGGAGAACAATGTAGGGACAGGGTGAGAACCTTCGTTGGTTACGCCCTTGTTGTGTCATTTTTTCCATATTTAGATATTGAGATAGATCCATATAGAGATCTATATCTTTCTATCGATAAATAGATCTATTAAGAAATTGATATTGATCTAGTTTCAAGATCTATGAACAAGAGAGATCCCTAAATATCCATTTGAGAAAATAGATGAATCGATAAGGCGAAGCCAGCTGAAGGAAGGTCGTGTTAGCGCCCCTTATTTCACTAAAGCAAGAAGGTAGAAAGTTGACTTTGAGAAAGAAGGGCTTCTATTTAGATTAGTTTCTTAGTAAAAGATAAGGCAAGAAGCAAGGGCGTAGCAGCTGCGCGAAGCTGTGCCTTAGCGCATCCGTTTTCTTGCTCGTTAGCGCCCCCTACCCTGTTATTTACATTATAGTCATAAAGGAACTAAAGGAAATTTGACAACCTTACTAATAGAAAAGGGATGCGCTCAAGCATGCGAAAAGCTCGAAGAGCTTCTCTTATATTATAGAAAGGTTTGTAGAAAGGGGATTCTTCAAATATCCCATGTTGTAGGGGCTTCAAAGAAAGCTTGTAGTTTAGGGGTGCACAGTTTTTCCACCCTATACAAGACAAGGGGCTAGCACGCAATGGCTTTCTCTGATAGAGGCTCGCTTCTTCAAGTTCAAGTTCCGCTTACTGCTTCTCAAGTAGGTGCTTCCAGCTCGCTCGCTATCTACTAAATGAGCCCTCACTGCCCGCCCGGACCCTATCTTTAATCTTAAGTAAAGTGAAGTCAAATCAATGAAGTGAACATCCCAACCTTTATGTTTGAAGCTTTGCCAGGAAGCTTCTACTTGTTGAAGCTTTGTTTCCCCTAATTCCGAAACACAAAAATAGACTTGCCACTATAGTATAGGAAAAAGATTCTCTTTTATAAGCGTACATAGGAGAGTTCAAAAAGCATCCGATCGTAGAGAGAGACTTCAACCTGTGCAAGGGTAGGGGCGGATGTAGCCAAGTGGATCAAGGCAGTGGATTGTGAATCCACCACGCGCGGTTCAATCCCCGCTGTTCGCCCATCAATAAATGGACCATTTATATTGGAGACACAAGAAAAACCTAGAAAGAATTTATTCTGCAAGTCATCTCGAGGCTTTCAAATGCATCCAAGCAATTGGTCTCCGATTGAAAGATAGAAAGCGTAGATTCACGTCGCCTACTTGCTGAAAGCAATAATGGAATGGCCGATCATGAATTCTATGACGGTTTTAAGACCTCACTAATCAGCCAACCACTTTTTAGTTCATAATGAATGAACCCCGGATGAATAAGAAATATCCCCTCCCTTTTACTAAACCATATGGAGCCCCGAGTAGTTTACGGGACAAAATGAGTTGTCGTGACGATACCTTTCAACATCAAAAAAGGCTTCTCTTCATCACGAGACTGATCGGATCTGCCATAGACACCCGAGAGATCTTCACAAGGCAGGCTAAAATAAAAGACTAAGAGGCGTTGCAAGCGAGCAAAGGGTTATGCTTTCATTTCTTTGTTGAGATTGAAATCAAGTTAAAAGGTTAGGTATAATGCACGCAGGCCAAGTCAAGAAAAGGACTTCCTTACTTTTCATTCATGGTAGTCTTAATGACTAGTAGTTTGAAGCCTTAAGAAAGCGGATTTTTTTTTCGGCACTCGCTTCCTTCGTCTTAAGTCAAGTTCAGTTTACTCTTTTGATTCGGAACACTTAGTCGAGCTGATGGCGAGATCGGTTTTTTATTCGAGGTTCAAGAGGAAGGAGAGGAACCACCGCCCAATGGTGTTTTTACGAAAGTATGGTCACCGGTGGCTAATACCTTCTCGAGACTATTGAACCTGAAATCCATCTTCCATCGCTCTTTTTAGGTTTGCATAATATAGAAAGTGAGTGCCAAGAAACAACACATACCTATAACTTTTGAAAGGTTTGGAACCCTTACTCAACATAGGGTCCAAAAACCCGTCATACACTTTTTTTAGAGCGTATAAGGGGAAAAGAGCTCTTGCATCGTTAGCCACTTTTCAGCATTTCCTGCCTGGTTGTTAACCATCCCTGACCTCACACGAGAGGCCCTACGTCTAGTGATTCTCCCCCAAAAAACTCTACATGTGATGTTCTGAAAACAGAAACATGTGATTTAGTAAATTAGAACACGTTGTGGGGTGCAACCAGGGAACAACTATCAACTAGTTTAAAACGTTCTTCCATTTAGTAATGGAAGTCATTCATTGTCACTTTCTATGGGTATGGTAGAGAGGCTTGACAAGGTGGACAATCCTTCAGTAAAGTCCTAACGAGAGGCTGAATTCAAACACACCCAAAATCCACAAGAATAGTACGAACATCTATGGAGCGTAGCAACGAACCTTGGCTTCTGCTCTCGTCACCTCACTCAATCCTATAGTGGAAACTCGAGTCGAGGTGCTGCAAGCGAGAAAAGAAACACTTCTTGTAACCAAAACAAAAGCCCCATGGATCAACAAAGGCTTGTCCTGGACCACGCCGCTAGATTGAGACTGCCACCTTCCTATTTGAGTAAGGAATTAATATCGGACCCTACTGACATTCAACCGATGATCGGGCCTAGTGGTGCTTGCGGCTTTTCCTGTTTCGGCTTGGATTGAAAATACTGGACATGAAAGGAAAAGAAATTGTCCAGCCTTTCAAGCCCTACTAAGTATATGGGGATGCATTGTTGGCTGCTTTAACCCCACTTCTGCTCAACATCGATCCTCTCACATACTTCCTCAAGCAGCGGAACACTCAATGCCCAAGCAGTTACACGTTGTTGATTTCAGACTCCTCCAGTAGAGCCAACAACCATTCAGTGAATTGTCTTGTGTTACTAAGTTTCAAGAAGTTCACTGAATCCTTTACGATGTTTTGGTGGCAGGTACTGGTACATTGAAGCCTTAGAGAGCCGTTGGACTCTAGACAAGCTGTTACGAAGTTCCATAAGCCCAGGTCAGGCGACCCGAAATGACCAGACATAAACCACCCGCTAAGAAAATGGTAAATAAGACAAGCGATCAAGTTGTCAAGTCAGGGATACATGATGGATTTTTCCAGGGTGTGTGAACTTCCTTATATATTCAGCCGCATGTGCAGGCCCTGAATGAATAAAATGAGTGGAGATCCTCCTTCCCCCTTGCTAATTACCAAGAACTTCGTTGCCACTAGTAAATTAGACCATCCCCCCCAAAAAGAACTTGGAGCTTAAAGAGAATAGAGTTTAGTCTACAAGAAGCTGGCAGAGCTTTAGCCATTAGGCCACATCCATCTATCCTAAGCAGTAACCATTTTCTTGTTCGTTCTTCGAATGACGCTAGTGGAGACTAATTCCTTCCGGCTAATGAAGATACTACTCCAGTCTTTCCAGTGGATGCTTCTTATCCCTAAAAATGGAACGAACCAAGTTAACCTATACGAGAGTGAGGAATAAAAGTCAACAATCAACTTACCGCTTTTGATGTCCCACGATTCTGCGAGTTTAGAAACAAAGGAGAAAAATAGGGGTCGCTAGGTCAGAAAAATGATAACTAAAAAATCTCCCCAAGTAGGATTCGAACCTACGACCAATCTGTTAATAGCCGACCGCTCTACCACTGAGCTACTGAGGAACAACAGACTTAATGTTGGAAGCCGACTCTCATTCTTTGGACCAACCTATGAACGAGTAAAAATGAGTTCGTCACTCTTTTTCACATACACCGGGAGAAACGGTTACGATAGCAAGCCCTTCCCCGGCCGGAGAGCCTCCAGGACAAGGAGGCTCGAGATTCATATTTATCAATAGATCTCCGCGTCCTGCCAGTTCGCTAAGTAGACTCACTCTACCGAGGGGCAACAAAGGCTAGAACTCTTCCTACCAAAAATAAGGGACCTACTTCTCATCCTAAGAGTTAGCAGGTATGAAAGAGTTCCCTCTCTATCTCTCCGAGATTCTACTACTAAGTAGCACTTCTACTATTCAATCATAGAATTGATTCCGATCAAGCTGAAAAAAGTTAGCCCTATATATGTTATTAGTAAAGCGCTAATGCCCTATCTATAGTAAGGGGGCCTTTCTTGCTCGTTAGTGTTGTTTTTCGATTGCAGCTAGGGCACCCCTTTTCTTTCTCAAAGTAAACTTTCTCGCTTGTTAGTCAAGCTTTGAAGTCCCTACTTTATTTAGATTTATGGGATATTTGAAAAAGCGCAGGTTTTCCATCCTATACCTATACAAGGGGCTGGTCTCGATCTCGCTTGGTGGTACCCCTCTCGATGATTGTTTACTCAACATTGATTTCGTGCTTGAGTTGGAGGGCTCTCCCTCCATCCATCGAGTCAAGTAATTCACTATCGGAAATTCATCCACCGCCTATCTCATGCCATGCTTCTTCTTTCTCCGAATCGGTTCCTAGTGTCAATCAATCAAGATTCACCATCAAAAGAGGGAAGAACCGTGACTTTAGGTTATGCTGGTCTCATCATTCATGCAATTCCCCCGTCCATCGATTAATCACGCGAGTACGCATCCAGTTAGTGCGTAGCAAATGAAAAATGCGTTCATCCTGGATTCTCTTCCTCAAGAAAAATGTCTATCAATTGATCCCTATTCATTCGGTCAAAGTCTCCACTTTTCATGCCCATCTACTAAGAGATGCACCATGTTGTTAAGAATCGGCAAAGACCTTCTTGTACACGTCCTCGAGGGCAGCATTTATGGCAATCATCACTACTTTCTCCCAAGGGTATGGTATGGCTTTGTTCTTGGTCTTGTTTAATAGAAAAAGCTCCTTCTCATCTTGCATTTCTTTTGTTTGGAAGTTCCAGAATGTTGTTTGCGGATTTCTATAACAAAGGAAAGCCTCCTACCCTAATACTTTGCCATTTGATTGAAACAAGTTCCACGCTGCTCACCACTCCTCGAGGCCAAGGACTGGGCCAAACCATCATTCCAGGATTTGCAGTCTGATACATTTCCATTATGTTACCTATCCAAACCCGCTACCTGATGTGCCAAAGTCAAACAGTTGTTCTTCCTTCTCTGCTCCTTCTTTTACTACATATGCGGTGGCCGCAGAGAAGAGGGGACAACTTCTTTCTCCTTTGACTTAATCTTCCTTTTCTAATTGGAAGTAGCAAGCCACTCTTCTATTGGTACAGAGGCCAGATAGAAGGTTGCTCATCCAGCCTAGCGGATCCATTGTTTATGCGGCGGTGCAATGCAGCTGAAAAGGCGAAGCCCCTTTTTATTAGTAAGGTATAGGTTGGTTAGGGAAAACACAAAACTAGGGTTCCAAAAAGCTTACCTTATATTATAGAAAAGTTTGAGAAAGGTGAACCCCTACTATACCCCTAAACTACAAGCTAGCGCGCAACGGCTGAAAAGCCGTTGTTGCTTGCTGCTTGCGGGCTCGAAAATCTCTCTTTCGCCTCTCCTCCCTGTCTCAATTCTGATTGATTAGCTTCTTCCTTCGTGCAAGCTACGGTCTAAAGACCCCCTTGTTGTGTTGCATTTTGTGATATTCTGCTTCTATCTGCATTTTTCGGATAGCCGGGACCCGATGTTGATTTCTGATTTAAATGTCAGCGTAAATTTTGGGGCGGCCCATCTGATTAGTTCAGCAATAACTGCTGGAATCCCCAGCGGTTGTTCGGGTGTGTACTCCCCATCTTCCTATCTCACACTCCCAAAGAAAAATTTTCTTTCTTCTTTCATTTGCCTTTCCTGCATCTTTCTTTCTATCCATAGGTCGGCTTCGTGCAGATAGATCTTTGCCGGGGGTGATTGGTGCCTCTTGAGGTAAGCCCTTCCGGTGGGTTGTTCCTTTATCTGTCTTTTCCATCCAGTGCCCGCACTGCATCAAAAAATATTCGTCTTCGATCTCTCTTTGCAATGCATTTTAAGGGCTAAGACTTTCTCTCGACATCTTTTTATTATTTAAGTCATTGATCTCATATCTATAAGCAGAGGGGTCTGCGTTCACTATTAAGCCTGCGCCCGTCCATTCCTTTCAAGCTTGATCATTCCCTTAGACTCGTTACCTTGTTCGACTGAACTCGTTGGTTCCGGCTCTATTCGGTCGTTACCCGGTTCTAGAACCTTCTCTCATAGATTCCATTCACCAAGTCAACACGAGCAATCGGCCCTAATCCCTTGGTATCAAATGGCGAGTACCTTTCTTGTCTTCCCCAAAAACTTTCTTTATTCTCATTGGAGAAAGACTCTCCCGCGGCAAGGTTTTACACATAGGGCCAGCTGCTTTCTTTGTCTCGCTTGCCCTTAATCCATCTAGCGCCTTTCGGTTGGGTTCCGCCCTGGGGGTTAGGTTAGACCGCTTGGATTTTTTTTCTAGTATCGAAGGCAGTCAACGTGTCAGCCATTCTTCCCCCATTAGACTTGTCAATCTTTTGCTCTTTTTCCTTCTCTCTTCCAGTTCTCCCCCTCTACTTTATTTGAAAGGGGCGGAAAATACCACTCTATAAATAACAAGAAAAAAGTAACAATTCTATTTCAAATGGTTTGAGCTTGGAAGCAACCTGCTATCTATAGATATGCGAGAACAGACTGATATTGACTACTTCGCCTATCTTTTCTATTATGGCCGGCTTGGAGACATCAGAGGAAGACCATCATCTCTATCCGGGTACGATCATAGCTTCATTAATTTGTTGAACCTTGGGGATCACCTTTAGCATTGAGGTCCATCACCACGCTACCTCTATCATACATACGACATTACACGAAGCGAGAGTGCATGGTCAACACAGACCTAAAGCGCCTACGTTCCGCTTGCAGCCAATACAACCACAACCGAACTTTCATGAGATTCAACAACCAAAGATACTGGTAGTCCCGAGGGGGCGACATCCTCCTATAATAGTTAGCAGTACTGAACAAGCAAGTCATCGGTCTGAGTGAAGAAAAGGACCACCTTTGAAAAAAAAGGAACTTGCTAGGCCTTCAGAACAAAGGCGATTATGTTCATGCTTCAGACGATCTGGCTAATTCTATATACAACTATCTAATTTTCTTCTGTTATATATAAAGGTGTAAGGGCGAAGGCCTATTTAGCGCCTTGGAAAATGTAACCGGTTAGGTTGACTTTGGAAAGGCTACTAAGGACCGGGTGAATAATGAAAAACCTCCACTAAAGCCCATGGGATAAGGTTTGCAGATAGATCAAAACATTCAGCTGTCAACAGACAAAGCCGGAACATCGACCGCAATCGAAGGATGGCCAGGCCCCGATTCCCAGGGTTAGGGTATTCCCTATTATGAGCCTAGTCAGATCAGAACTAAACTAGATGATTTTCTTTGGCCGGCCGGCTTGTTGCAACCTTCGCATTTCCTGCTGAGTTCCCAAGTCTCCAAGTGGGCCCTCTTGGCCACCCACGACCTTCGCTTTTTAGAGAATCCCGCTCCTGTGTCGTATGACTTTCCGCTCGGTAGTCCACTAGGTGGGTTTGTTTCTCCTTCCATTTTCGAGTGTCTTCTTGGATAGTTATAGCGGCCCATATGCGCGAGATATACCTTGTGGGGGGCGGCGGTCCCCTAGACATAGTCCTTTCAGGCAGTGGTAGTTTAGTCCATGGTCCATTGGATGGTCGGTGCAAGGCTAGAAATTGGAACACATTGATTCCGCTTGTTCTCGTCCTTTGCTTCATGGCCTGTCCCTCGGTGTGGTTAGTACTCCATACTGTCGGGCAGCGAAGCTTACACTTGTTCACTAATTATGACGGTTCACTAGGGCCTCTTTCCTCCTTCCTTTTCTGCTCACTCGTAGGGGTCGAGACCCCAATAAAGTGGGAGGGAGTCAACTGAACATCTCAGCCATTAGCAGGAATTTCGCCCGCATCCTATCCCCAATTCTTGTTCACCCCGGATAATCTTGTTGGGTGAATTGTGACCTCGTACGATCGTGTCAGGTGAGCAACAGCCGCTTCATCACAGTACTTACTTATGGGCTAACAGGTCACACTTTGGCCAATTATCCTACAAAGAGACTCCCGAGAGCCAGAAGTATTAAAGGAATGGCCATAGGAGTGGGTGCATCATGACGTGTTAAAGGATTTTATGGTCTCGGTCATTCTTCTATGAAATATCGATTCTATCAATCATTCCATTTCAGAATCAAGTCCCCCATGAATAAGTAAGGCCACGTGGTTCCCCAAACCAGCTCCTGGCCTTACCTGGCGGAACCGACCGGGGGTATTCGGCATGGGCGAAGAGAGAATCTAAAGGTTACTTCACATTTGGTGATCACACACCGACCCGAGCAATCACTAGCTACAATCGATGAAATTTTGATTGAAACTATTCAAAAAAAAGCGTCCTGAAGCCCACCCACCTTTTCTATAAAGTCGCATAACCATAACAAGTTTTGTCTAATGCCAAACCAAACCAAGACCTTTCCTACAAGGAAATAAAGAACCTGCGGCTCCCCTTTGTGAATACCCACCTCACTCCCTCCGGAGTGAGTTGTTTTCTGCGGGATTTAGGGATTCCTATCTTTTGCTCATATTATCTCCTATGGAGATGGATTGATATGGGGCTTTCTACTTTTTACCTATTCACTTCTACTTGAACCGTTCAACGAGCGTTGTAACGATCCAAAGGCAAATCTCCTGGCTCAGCACTAGTCAACTTGTGTGAGTCAGTTGACTTCGATTAGACTAGACCGCCCCAGAGAGGAACGTGCACACGAGGGAACCACCAGATGTTGTAGATAAACCTACTAAAGAAGAAGTTGATTATATCATACCTGACCGCACCATGGGCTAGCCCATATACCCACTACACGAGTGTAATACTACTTATTCAAGTAGAAAGGAAGGAACAAGGTCTTACGACACGATCACTATATCTTCGATTTTCTCTATATCTCCTCTATGGAAAGAGGGGATAATATGTGGCATGGTATACCTGATCGTTTAGTCAACAAGATGTATGTAAGTCGACATAGCTCTATGTATATGTTCTTTGGAGCTATAACCAATCAATAGAATGAAATGAAATAATGGTTAGCCTAGGGTGACGAACATGGCTCAAGAGTGACAAAGCCCTTCACTTCTTCACGCAAAGAGGCAATGCACCCTTTGTTTGAATGGTACTTGATTCATAAAGAATGATTCTTTTGAAGTTATACGAACTTTCTAAAAAAAAATCCCACGCGGAGGTTGTCATGAGATATATCGCTCTCGGACTTCTTACGGTAAGGCCAATGCACCAGCCAGCGAGTGTGGTGGCAAACATGCTGTGCTCTAAGCTAAGCTCTTTACCTTGTAGACGGAGGAGATATAGAAAGTGTCCCGTGCTTGATTCATAAGATTCTATAATCAATAGCACCAGTATATTATTTTACTTAGCTTGCGTCTCGCATGACTTTCCGGACCAACCAACTCGGATCTACCTTCGCAAGTCTCTCAGCATTTTGGGAGCAGAGCATGCAGCAAAGCAACGAAATGACCCATAAATAATGAATAATGATACAATTCATATATTGATAGTTCATGCTCATTTCCAAAATTTGGCTTTGTTATTCCCATCATCCGGTAACCATAGGATAATCCACAAGAAAGGTGGCAGGATTTGAACCTATGGCCGGCCTACCCCTGTCATGCTGGGTTGGGTGGCCGGGTTAGTACCCCTCGTCGTCTCTGTACCCGAAACAGATGCGCTGTGCTACCCAGCGCATAACCTTGTCTCCCCTACTCAACTTCTGGTTGTGCCATTACCAATCGCGGGTAACCCCCGGTCCAGCAGCCCCTTACCTAAGAAGCTGAGTTTTATGCTCTCTCAAAATGCCTGCACGCCTGCGAGTGTTCTCCCCGGTCCTACAAATTGAGCTTTCGAAAGGGGTGCTTGCTGGAGCAGCTCAACGATATGTGGGTTCAATACCCGCTATGCCTCATCGTAGTAGGTGTCTGCGCCATTGGACCAGCTAAACTTGCTCTGATCTAGTATTCATCCGCTTCTGTTCGGGCTCACTCAACAGAAAGCTAACTCTCTTCTCCTGCTTTAGCTTGAGCCCACCCGGACAGACTCTGGCATGACACCCGTCACCATACATAGGTAATAGCATGTCCTAATGCTATCTTCCTCGAAGTTGCTGCTCAATATGATCTTGTTTTTGGGGGAAGTTTCCACTAAATGTACTAACGGAGCACTATCGGGTCGATAGCCCTTGATCTAAGATCTCTTTTTAACAAAAAAGAGTTGGATTTGCCAGCCTTAGTCGAAGAAGACTATTCATATAGTAGTAGGTTTGAGAACCGGTTCAAACCATCTCATAGGTCGTCCTCAGTACAAAAAGTCAATTAAATGCTCAAGTCAAAGGGGCGAGGGTCAATTTTTCTATTGATCCTGCTTTGTGATTTTGCAAACGGGTTTACCGTCATCCCTGAACAATTTGGCTGGAGTTTCAAAGGGAGAAATAATCTGCTCATGATGCGTGGAAAGTAGGGGAAGAGTCTGATTCAAAAGCGTATGTGATAGATCACGTCGAACTGAAGCACTTACGAAAGAAGCTGATAACTTTTGGTTTATTTAATACTTATTCTGACACGGTTCATACGGTCACAGCACAGACATAACCCGGAAATGCCCGACCACTATGGCTCCCCATTTTCTTTCTTACGCTCGTCCTTCAGAAATACAGGGTGTCACACCTCCCTTTTTACTACCTTCTATTTCCAGAAAAGGAGAATAAGGTATACCTCGTTAATTACCAATACACCCGGGAAAGGATATAATAATAACAACGAGGAAGGAGTTTTTCCACTTTAAGGACAATCGGAACGGGATTTTAATTAGAGTTTCAGAGTTGCCACTTGGGAAGATAATGGTGTCCTAAGTCACCGGTTAATCCCGAATCCGAGGAAATTGACTATATTTAAACAGTCCGCGCAACAAGAAATCTAGATAAGGAATTATGTTAACCCGGGAGAAGGTGTTAGGCACTCCCGGATACTGTGGTGTTATCACGGTCGCTCAACTGTCGTTTTTGACGTTATTTGATTTTGTTATACGCTTTTACAACTTGTGCATGTTGCGTTTTTAATATTTTAACGACTTGCGACGTCGCGAAAATACATTTAAGTCACACCGCAACCAGTATGCCTATGACTTAACACGTTTTAGCTTCGTTGAGATTTAAGATTTGAGTCACATTAGATGTGCACTCATATTAAGGAATGTATATTTAAAATCGTGCCTATAACGTCTAACGGCTTATTATTCTTTAGGAAAGACCGTGGAATTTTCTAAACGGTCTTCCCGAGTCTATCACTTATTAACATTCATATGGGGGCTCCCCGTATTTTGATCTTATATGAGGCTCGTCCCATTATTTTTAGAAGTCCAATCCTAATAAATGCTATATTTTTCTATTTTTTTATTTTTTTCCCTAATTATTTTACTTGTATTGTATTTTCAGAACCATGTCCAGGCCCATTATTTCCATTTCCAGGCACGTTTATGTACTTGAATTTAACAGTCCAGCTTGCATAACTGGGTTCTAGAAACCTAGAAATATGTTAAATTGTTATTTAGAGACCCAGAGATGAGTCCAATTGGATCTAGGCATGTACCGTTTATCGAGCCCAGACCAGTCGCGAGAAATAAGAAACGGAATTGAGATTTCATAACCAATATACAAACGCTCAACAAACAGTAGATAAAATTAACCAATGACATTTATTTCATAAGAAACAGAAGTGCAATTTTAACAATATAAATTCTGAATCCTAATTATCCATCACTAATTAAACATGAACAATAGACTACTGTCTCATCTACTTTAACAATGATACGTTACTTAACTGTGCAAATTGAATCATTATTAACCACTAATTGTAACTCATGCTATTCTGGATCATAATTATCGATTACTAACAAAACTTAAACAATAAGCTACTAATTTCCGCTGTCTCGAACAATGATATGATACTTAATTGTACAAATTTGAATTGTCGTTAGTTACTGATTCTAACTTTCGCAGTTCTAAATTGTTATTAACTAATTGATGTGAGGAAACAAGCTCTAACTAAGTTGATCATTTTTAAATTATCACATTTTGATTCGTGAGGTTACTATGATGATTATCTGGATTACGAAACTAGTATTATCTAGGTGAATTGATTTTAGAGTTAACCTATTTTAAAACTAAAATTAGGGTGATTACAACTACGTGTACTCTACTCTACTCTATCTATTACATTGTTCAAGTCTCATATATACTTAGCTATTACAATTATTCCTATCAAATTACAGAAAATCTAATAGACAATTAACATAAAAATTGCAAAATACAACAGTAGATTCCATTCGTACAACTCATGGCATTTTTCATTTCCTCAAATAGCTGACATTTACATATCTGGGCAAAAATGTGTACCTGATTCAGCAAAGGGAAACTTATAAGTCTAGGATGCAAATGAAGATGAAGGATAGTCAGCGATCACAGCAGCAGAATCAATAGAGAGAAAATCACAGCAGAACAGTAATAACACAGCCGAGTATATCCTCATGTCCAGCAGATAAGCAAACCAAGGTACAAAATTAAAGGAAATCCAATAGAATCCAAGAGTATAGAACAGCAGAAGACTCTAGTTGAATTCCAAAACTTGTTCTCGACTTAACTCAGAATTTTACTATCTATTTATGGTGTATAACCCTTAATTTTTGTATTCAGAATGCTTTTTCTGAATTTCTATAATCCAGTCCTTTTTCAGGCTTAGATGAAGCCTATTTATAGGTGTTTTGGGTGAAATTTTGAGGGGGAAATTCATAAATCTTATTATAAGTTCCCTCCCCTTAATTCTTCTATCAAATTACAGTTTGGTTCCCTTATTTTAGACTCGAAATGCCTTCCATCCCTTGCTGGAAGGTTCTAGGGAATTCTTTTTGCTTCTCTGAAGGGCATATTACTATGGTGCCCTCACTTGCTAAGGATTTTCACAGTTATGCCTTTTTATTAGGTCTGTTTTACCCTTTATTTTATGTCTTATTACAGAAATACTAAGCCTGAAAGTCTGTTTTGTCCCTATAGGCTCTATTAAATCCACAACTATACCATTTCTTATTCCTTTTGTACCCCCATTATTACAAGTTATTTACTGGACCTGCTAATGGTCAGGGTATTCTAGGTTTGTTACCTTTTTAACTATTGACCAACATCTTCTAACCTATTTAAGATTTGGCCAGATTTTAAACTCAACATTCTTTTAATTTTAGCCTATTTTAATTGTCTTAGACTAATTTAAAATGTAGCCTTTATTATCACTTAGCTTAATCATATTAGATTGCAGGACTAACCTGTTCTATTAACTAGACTTAGATTTGTAGAACTAACCTCTCTAATGTTTCAGGAGTGGCCAGACTAATTACATAATCCTAAGTTATTTCACTTATAGCCAGATAAGGTCACTTTCAATAAAAGCCAGATTACTAATCCCACTTGTCTATTACAGCTATAACCAATACCACAAAGCACAATAAGATTTAACAAAGTCTAACATATGAATCCATTACAAACACAACCAATTTATGTCATTTTGCACACATAGCCTCAATCAAAAATCATTCATCAATTAACCAGAACTTAGAGGGAAATTTGATAGTGGTTGAATCCCAATTAACTAACTTGTAATTTCAGACTTAGGAACAGTTAACAAATCAAAACATAAAGAAGCATATTCACATCAAATTCATGTGTTGACTTATAGAAAACCCTAAGGAGCTAAAACATATCGATTTATGTGCAAAGAACAGGATAGATGAGATTATCATAGGCAAGTGACAGAAATACCCAGAAGACTAACGGTCAAGAGTATGCTAAAGACTCTATTTAGAAGATTTAAAAGATAAACAGTCAAAAATATGCTAGAACAAAGAAGTCTTTTGAAGACAATCAAACAGAAAAATGTGCAAGAGAAAACTAGAAGAAGAAATAAATAGAAAAACATGCCAGAGATCAGATATAGAAAACAAAGACGGCAAATAAATAGAAAACATGCAAAAGATCGAAATACAGATAATTTAAAGCAAACAAAAGGCAAAAATACTTAGCTTTGCCGGATTTGTCTCATGTTCTCTCTTTATTCTTCTTTATTTCTTTCTTTCTCTTATTTTTCTTTTTCTTTTTCTTCTCTTTTATTCCAGGCTTCAAGACTTCAGAGACTTGAAGTCTGATTTTTTCCAGATTTTTGTTAAATGGGTATATTTTTGGGTTTTTAGTGGTAGAAGGGTGTTCTGGGTGTTTATTGGAGCGTTTTTGGGGTTGGTCGTGTTTGGGTGTTCGCCGGCGGTAGGGTTCCAGCGAACTTCTTTGGAAGATTCGAGCATTTCCAGAATGATTCGAAGGAAACCAACTACATATGGTCAAAGATCCCCTCGTAGTGGTCCTAGGGTGTTATTTTGGGAGACGGAATCATAAGTTGAAGGTCACCGGCAAAGGTTCTGGTGACCGGACTTTCAAGAAGGTAGGATTTTCTTTTGGTTTCCTAGGTTTTTAAGGTGGTCTTGGTGAGAAAGAGAGAAAGAAAAAAGGTTTGAGGTTGATGGTGGCCGGAGACGGCCATGGATTCTGGCCAGTCTCCATTGGAGACGATGAAGAGATGAGGGAGAAGAAGGGAGAAGGCAGCTAGGGTTGTAACGTTTGGTCTCTGAACTGAGAGACAGGGTTTATATACTCCCTTTGGGTTGGGCGATCAGGGCCTTTGGATCATTTTTTATCAACGGCCAGGATTATTTATCCTAGATGTTGTCGTTTGGTTTAATGAGGGAATGCCTGGCCTCCGCTGGATCTTCAGATATGGACAGCCAGGATTAAAACTCTAAAACGATGTCGTTTCTTTTACATTGAACTACCTCACTTAGTCCTTTGGATCAATATCTGAACGGTTGAGATTTGATTGCCCAATTACGCCGTCGTTTTGATTTAACATTTGGACCGGAGAGCCAATTCGTTGGGCTGTTTACACTTTCGGCCTGGATTTAGCCCAATTTATTGTATTTTTTGTGTATTTCCTTGTATATTTAATTATTTATTTGGTATTTTCTTTTTTATATTTTATTTTCTCTTTTTGTATTTATTTTCAATTATTGCTTCTCTTTTATTTTCCTATTTTTCTAATTATTTCTTGTAATTTTATGACATTTTTGCTATTTTCTTTAATTTTCCGGTATTTTTTGTATTTTTTGTTAATTTTCTTTAATTTCCTTATTTTTTGTGATATTTTCTAATTAACTCTTTTTGTAGTTTTTAATTTCAAATTATATCAATCACAATCATAGTTTATTTCAATTAGACACATAATTGCATATCAAAATCTTTTTTTATTTTCAATATTGGAATTTGTTTGCTTAGGGCAAAAATCACGTGCTCACACAGAGGAAAGATGAATTCTATAATGAAGGATCTAGACTTATATGGGACCAAGTAGAGAAAATTCTATACGAAGAAGATCGTTCCACTTACAAAAATACCTGAATGAGAAGGGATCAGTGCTGTCAACTATGCTCGTTATCAGAATGGTTATAACATGGAAAGATTGGGGACCATCTTTCAAAAATGAACCCGGACGCATTTCTTGCGTGGCTGAACCCATACATCTTGATGTATGCCTATCTTTTACTTGGACTACAAAATGCACTCTTCGAGATCCCCACGGAGCGGTATTCAAATTAAGACTACAATCATACAGATTCGATACATGCTTCAATATTGGACCAGTCCTTGAATAGTTCAAAATGATGTGGTGGCCAAGCTATGGACCGCTTAAAGAAAGGATGCCTCTCATCAATTTAGTCCATTATGGTTTTCTTTACCATTTCGGACTACTAAATTCAGTTCTAGTAGTTGCCATCTCACGAAATTGGCCCATTCGCCAACTTGACGTGAACAATGCCTTCCTCCATGGTCTTTGACTTTAAGAGGTATACATGCAACAACCTCTTGGATTTGTTTATCCTTCTAAGCCTACTCATCTTTGTCTCTTTCATAAGGCCATTGTTGGTCTTCGTCAAGCACAATTGGCATGCTTTGAACGGTTCAGTACCTATCTTCTCCAAAGTGGCTTTCGTCAGAGTGTTGCGGATAGCTCCATCTATCTTTCTTCACCATTCCTCCATTAGCTGTATCGTCCTTTTGCTTTATGTTGACGACATCATCTTAACTGGTGACAACGGATCTCTTCTCACTCAATTTATTCATCATCTCAGTAAATATTTTTCCATGAAGGACTTGGGTTATCTCAATGACTTCCTTGGAATTGAAGCTCAGCGTGACTCCTCTGGCCTTCTTCTGTCACAAACCAAATATGCTTTAGATTATTCCGCCGGACCAACATGCTTGGTTGCAAACCTTGTGCTACACAAATTGCTTCCGATTCTAAACTTTCAGCATTGGATGGTACACCTCTCTCTGATCCTCAGGCCTATCGGAGTTCTGTTGGTGCTCTCCAATATATCACTCTCACTCGACCGGACCTCCGCTATGCTATTAATCATGCCTGCCTGTTTATGGCCAATCCCATCACTATTCATGATCAGTGTCTTAAACGCATTTTAAGGTATTTGAAAGCCACTCTCCATTATATTATTGTCTTAGATTTTCTCATCGCCCTATCTCAACACTTTTTATTGTTACTCTTATGCGGGGCTGATTGTCCAACAATTCATCGCTCAACCATTGGATTCTACATTTACTCTAGTGACAATCTAATTTCTTGGGGCTCTAAAAAGAAACCAACTGTTGCCCTTGCTAGTGCAGAAGCTGAATACAAAGCGTTAGCTATAACTTCTTCGGAAATTTGATGGCTCTCCTACTTGCTAAAGGATTTACATGTTTCAATTCATCACCCATTCCTTCTCTTTTGTGACAACTCTTCATACTCTGCTTCAACCTTATTCCTTTCAAGGTTGCACCTTCTCCTAAGTTCTCGCCGTCTCCATTGCGTGCTTCTTCAGTATCTTCTCAGGAAACAGCAAGAGGACGCGGCAAACTAGAAGATTAAGATGGCACCGCAACTAGCCTAGCTTTTACTTTATTTCAAATCAAAATGTTCTCCTGCTCGAAGAATGTGTTCCCACCACCATAGTAGTTGAAGAAAGGGCTAAAGATGGGCTCGGGGAAGGAAGAAAATGAATTTAGAAATCCCGAAAAGGAGGAATAATCCCTTTTCTGTCTTTTTGTATCCGTAGTTGAATAAGCCTTGGCATCAGCATCAGCATAACTATCTACATCCGAAACATTAGAATCCTCGTCAGCAGACGAAACCGTAGAAAGAGCTGCCACTTAATAATTTGTCGAACCAACAAACTTTTACAAAAAAGTGCAAACTAAGGTGATCGTTGATCAGGGGAAGGTTTAGAATCCTATGGGAAAAGATAGGTAAGCAAAAGTGATTAAAGGCTACCAAGACTTTAGATGACACTCATAATTACTGAAACACCACCCATAACCAAATACACCATCAATGAAGTCGGTCAGTCAAGCCTGATCTTCGACCACACACTTAACACTAATCTAGAAGCATTGTTACACGAAACCCGGAATTATGAGCTTCGACAACAGGATCCAAACCCCTTTCGAGAAGCTAGAAAAGTATCTGATGGTAAAGTGGAAGCTAAAGGGTATAGGGCTACCACCCTGTAAATAAAGATCTAGATACAGAGTCGAAAAAAAGGTAGGGTGTTTCATTTTGGAAATAAACAACTCGAAAAGCTTGATTCCTTTGCCTTTGAAAGGTTGGAATCCGGGAATCGTGGACTAGAGCCCTTATTCTAGGTCGATGTGCCACCAATACATTCTACCTTTGAAATATGGGGACAACCAGGCCATCTCTTTTACCAGATATGGGTCCGGACGACCCAAGAGCCCGCCACTAGAACCCAACCCTTAAGAGGCTAAGGTCCAAGGGGTTACCGCAGGACGTCAGCTTCACCTGTAATCTAGAGATATAGTAATATAGAGAAGACAAAATTGTTTCAAGCACCGACAGAACCAGAAGCGCCCCTTCTTTCAAAGAGAGGAGGACGGGTTATTCACATTTCATTTGAGGGTCAGAGGCGAATTGAAAGTTAAGCAGTGCAAATTCTAAAGATTCCCCGGGGGAAAAGTAGAGATGTCTCCTACGTTACCCATAATATGTGGAAGTATCGACGTAACTCAGTCGTAGGAATTTTGAACACCTACGTGCTGGTAAACGAAAACTACCTCGACCGGATCAGAGTAAACAAGAATGTCGAATCAGGCCGCCTTTTGCCTTGAAAGAATTCACACGCGGCCATCAGCTTTCCCAAAATAAGGGGAGATCTGCCAAGAGGTCTCATGAGTCGGGTCATTTCTCTGGTGCCCGTACTTTAGCAGTCAGTCGTTTTAGCAGGGGTTATTCAGGTAGTCCAGTTCATTCAACATTGCCAACAGCTGGTAGTTCTCCAGCTCATCCAGCACATCAAGAGCCTTATTATTCTCCCCCAGTTTCCAGTGTGCCTCCTGCACGGGGTACCTCCAGGGGTCAGTCCAGCAGGAGCGGGGTCGGTCAGTTATAGCCACCGCGTCCTCCCAGAGCTTATTTTGAGTGCGCCTCCACAGACTTTGCAGCCTCAACGTGGTTCCCTGAGTTAGCAGGCCATCGTCCCAGCCCCAGCTACCAACCCACCTGCCCAGCTAGCCAGAGTTGGGGATCAGGGTGCCAGAGGCCATCCTCGAGAGAGGGGTCAGGCCAGATTTTATGCTATTCCTGATCGCACCGCAGCTGTCACCTCCAATTTTGTTATCACAGGTATTATCTTGGTTAGTCACAGAGAGGCATCGGTTCTATTCGATCCTGGTTCTACTTTTTCATATGTGTCCTCTTATTTTGCTTCATATTTGGGTGTGCCTCGGGATTCTTTGAGTGCCCCCATTTATATTTCTACTCATGTGGGAGATTCTTTGGTTGTGGAAGGTGTGTATCGATCGTGTTTGGTCACTATTTGTGGTTTTGAGACCAGAGCTGATCTTTTATTGCTCGGTATGGTTGATTTCGATATTATTCTGGGTATGGACTTGTTTTCGCCCCACTATGCTGTTCTTGATTGTCACACCAAGACCATAACGCTGGCTATGCCAGGCATTCCACGTATTGAGAGGAGTGGTACTCTAGATCACACCCCCAGCCATGTTATTTCCTTTCTCAAAGCTCAGCGTATGGTTGAGAAGGCGTGTGCAACTTATCTAGCTTATGTGAGGGATGTCAGTGTCGACACTCCTTCTATTGATTTAGTCCCAGTGGTACGTGATTTCTCTTATGTATTTCTAGCTAATCTCCCGGGTATGCCGCCCGACAGAGTTTCGATTTTGGTATTGACTTATTGCTGGGCACTCAGCCCATTTCTATTCCTCCATACCGTATGGCTCCTCGTGAGTTAAAAGAGTTGAAGGATCAGTTACAGGAGTTATAGGGTAAGGGTTTCATTCGACCCAGTGTTTCTTCTTGGGATGCTCCTGTGTTGTTTGTGAAGAAGAAGGACGGTTCTATGCGTATGTGTATTGACTATCGCCAGTTAAACAAAGTTACAGTGAAGAACCGGTATCCTTCGCCATGTATTGATGACTTATTTGACAAGCTATATAGCGCATAGGTGTTCTCCAAGATTGATTTGTGCTTTGGGTATCATCAGCTGAAGATTCGGGAGCCAGATATCCTGAAGACTGCCTTCAGGACTCGGTATGGTCACTACAAGTTTCTCGTTATGTCTTTCGGACTAACTAATGCCCCAGCAGATTTTATGCATTTGATGCACAGTGTATTCACGCCGTATCTTGACTCGTTCGTGATTTTTTTCATTGATGATATTTTGGTATACTCCCGAGTCGGGAAAAACACAAGCAGCACCTGAAGATAGTGCTTCAGACTCTGAGGGAGAAGCAATTATATGCAAAGTTTTCCAAATGTGGATTTTGGCTGAGTTCAGTGGTATTTCTAGGCAATGTGGTGTCGAGCGAGGGTTTTCGAGTGGATCCGAGGAATGTGTAAGCCATGCAGGGTTGGCCCAGGACCTCCTCAGCTACTGTGATTAGCTTCCTTGGTCTAGCGGGTTATTATCGTTGTTTTGTAGAGGGGTTCTCTTCGATCGCAGCATCTATGACGAGATTGACCCAAAAGGGTGCCTCTTTTTAGTGGACAGAGGAGTGTGAGGCAAGCTTTCAAAAGCTCAAGACAGCTTTGACTTCAGCCCCTATCTTGATGTTTCCTACCGGTTCGGGGTCCTATACGGTATATTGTGATGCCTCATGGGTTGGACTCACCGTAGTATTGATGCAGGACGGTAGGGTGATTGCCTACGCGTCCCGACAACTGAAGGTACATGAAAAGAACTACCTTGTCCACGATCTTGAGCTAGATGCCATTGTTCACGCCTTGAAGATTTGGCGTCATTATTTGTATGGGCGTCCTTGTGAGATTTACACTGATCATCAGAGCTTGCAGCACTTGCTTAAGCAGAAGGACCTGAACATGCGTCAGAGAAGATGGTTGGAGCTGTTGAAGGACTATGATATTACTATTCTTTATCACCCGGGCAAGGCCAATGTGGTTGCCGATGCCTTGAGTCGCCGGGCGGATAGCTTGGGGAGTTTGGCATATTTTCCAGCTTCGGAGAGACCTGTGGCGATGGATGTTCAGGCTTTGGCCAGACAGTTTGTTAGATTGGACCTTTCGGAGCCCAGCCGGGTTTTGGCCTGTGTGGTTTCTCGGTCTTCTCTATTTGATCGCATCAGAGAGCGGCAGTTTGATGACCCTTATTTACAGGATCTTCAGGACAAGGTTCTGCGTGGTGATGCTCGAGATGTCACCATCAGGGTTGACGGAGTGATGAGGATGTAGAGGCGTATTTGTGTGGCCAATGTAGATAATCTTCAAGAGCTGATTCTAGCAGCGGCTCATAGCTCGCGGTATTCCATCCATCCGAGTGCCGCGAAGATGTATCAGGACTTGAGGCAGCATTATTGGTGGAGGCGGATGAAGAAGGATATAGTTGACTATGTTTCTAGGTGCCTCAACTGCCAGCAGGTGAAGTATGAGCATCAGCGTCCAGGTGGGTTAATGCAGCAGATTGAGATCCCAGAGTGGAAATGAGAGCGCATCACCATGGACTTCGTATCTGGACTTCCACAGACTGTGAGGAAGTTTGATTCCATTTTGGTCATTGTGGATCGGCTGACCAAGTCCGCCCATTTCATACCTATGTGCACCACTTACTCATCCGAGCGGTTGGCGGAGATCTACATCAGGGAGATAGTCCGGCTACATGGTATTCCAATTCCCATCACTTCAGACAGAGGCACTTAGTTCACTTCACGTTTCTGGAGAGCAATGCAGCAAGAGTTAGGCACTCGGGTGGAGCTGAGCACAGCGTTTCACCCCTAGACAGATGGCTAGTATGAGCGCACTACTCAAATTTTGGAGGATATGCTTCGTGCGTGCGTGACTGAGTTTGGAGGTTCATGGGATCACTTCTTGCCACTGGCGGAGTTTGCTTATAATAACAGCTATCAGTCCAACTTTCAGATGGCGTCGTATGAGGCCCAATATCATACGAGGTGCAAGTCCCCCGTGGGTTTGTTCGAGCCAGGCGAGGCTAGGCTGCTAGGTACTGAGATGGTCCATGATGCAATGGACAAGGTCAAGGTGATTTAGGACAGACTTCGGGCAACCCAGTCCATACAGAAGAGTTGTGCGAACAGGAAGGTTCACAATGTGGCTTTTATGGTTGGCAAACGGGTTCTACTTCAGGTCTCGCCCATGAAGGGCGTCTTGAGGTTTGGGAAGAAAGGGAAGCTGAGTCCAAGATTCATTGGCCCTTTTGAGATTTTGAGGCATGTTGGGGAGGTTGCTTATGAGCTGGCCTTACCTCCCAGCCTAGCCGGAGTCCATTTCGTATTGCATGTCTCTATGCTCCAGAGATACCATGGTGACCCGTCGAACGTATTGGATTTTACTTCCGTTCAGCTAGACGAGGGTCTGTCTTATGTTGAGGAGCCAGTGGCCATTTTGGACAGGCAAATCAGGAAGCTGAGATCAAAGAATATCGCTTCGGTGAAGGTCTAGTGGCAAGGTCAGCCGGCCAAAGAGGCGACTTGGGAGACTAAGCAGGATATGTGCAGCTAGTACCCTCATCTCTTCACCACTTCATGTATGTTTTCTATGCTCGTTCGAGGATGAATGAATGTTTAACTATGGGAATATGTAACTACCCGACCGGTCGTTTTTGAAATTTACCCGATCCCCAATTAACTATTTCCCCTAAGTTTATTTCTGCTATTGTGGTTCGCCGGGAGGTTTGGTCTAGAACTTGGAGTGTTTTGGGACACTTAGTTTCTAAATGAGAGCTTTATACTTGAAAAATGGCTCGTATTCGGAACAATATTAAAACGACCTCGGAACAGATATCCAATGGTTCATTAGCTCTGTTAGGTGATTTCAAGGTTGGGAGCGCGTTCGGAATGTATTTTGGAGGTCTGTAGCTCAATTAGGCTTGAAATGCCGAAGTTTGGAATTTTTGGAAATCCGATTGATAAGTGAGATTTAGATCCGGGAATCAGAATGGAATTCCCCAATTGCAGTAGATTTGTTAAGTGATTTTGGATTTTCTGCAAATTTTCAGGTCATTCAGACATCGTTTGGTCGGGTTTTTGATAGCATGTAGGTTTCGAAAGTTTTGGTTGTAACCTAGGCTTGAATCCGCCATAATTTGATAATTTTTGAGTACAATGATGCATTTTTATGATTGGAACAAGTTATTATCGTGATTTGGATTAGGTTGGTATTTTTGGTTGAGGTCCTGGGGGCCTCGGGATGAGTTCGGGTGATTTAACGAAAAAAAAAATTAAAGTTGCAGCAGGTCTGATCCTGTGCCTTCTGTTGTTTTCGCTTCTGCGGAAGTTGGACCGCATAAGCAAGTCCGCAGAAGCGACAAAAAATACGCTGGTGCGAGAATTTGGGAGGTCAGCTGAGTCCGCAGAAGCGGACCATAGTTCGCTTAAGCGAGTCTACAGAAGCGGACAGACTCTCGCAGAAGCAAAGTTTGGTCGCTTGGGACTTTCCGTAGAAGCGGACTATTTCCGCATAAGCGGTCATCGCAGAAGCGACTTTGGACCGCAGAAGCGGTCCTTGGTGAGTTAAGGTAGAACCGCATAAGTCGGGATCGCGAAAGCGACCCTAGTGCCGTAGAAGCGGAAATTCACTGTAGGTTAAGGCTTCAGCTATTGTCGAAATTTCAGAACTTTAAAAAATATTGGAAACTTCGAACTAGGAGAGGATTTTAGCGATTATGAGGAGGAAATCAAGGGGAAACATTAGGTAATAACTTCTAGACTAATTTTATGTAAATATATTGTTAAACTACGGATTAAACCTCTGAAAATAGAGGATTGGAGGTGGATTATGGAGGATTTTGCTCTAAGCCTGGATTGTCAAAAATCATTGATTTGAATAGGCAAACGGAGTCCGATTTTGATAAGTTTTATATTTTTAGACTCATGAGAGTACGAGGGTTCCTAAAATGTCAAAATATTTTGATTCTGAGCCAATGACTATAGGGGTATTTTGGTCATTTCACCCATTTTTGCGCCGTAGCTTTAATTTTATCATTGTAATTAGTTAATTGCAATGTTACTTACACTGTATAATTGGTTTGACTTGATTTGGGCCCCTCAGAGTCGGATACTCGTGGAAAGGTAGTCATTTCTTAGCGGTTTTGTACCGAGATTGAGGTAAGTGACTTATCTAACCTTGCGTGGGGGAATTTTCTCCCCTAGGATATATATATATGTTGATTTAAATGCCTTGAACGTGAGGTGACGGGCGTGTACTTGCTAAGATTGTTGAAAACCACCTTACTTGAACTGCTCAATCTGTGTTATCCTTATTATTTAATTTATTTAATTGCAAGATTTATCTTGTGATAGCTAGGGAAGCATGATTAGATAGGATTATCTGTCTAAGTGCCTACTTGTCTTAATTGAACCCGTTGGAACCTGTTGAGACTGGATTTAGTTGTTAATTGTAGTTGTGTACTTCATATTCCTCTATATTTCCTCTTATTGATTGTGTTTGTGTTTTGTGGACCGCGGGTTCAATTCCCGGAGATCCGATGCTATTGAGGTAAAGGACTGCGGGTTTAATTCCAGAAAATCCTGAGATACTGATATACGGGCTGCGAGTTCAATTCCCGGAGATCCTTAGATACTGATATACGGACTGCGGGTTCGATTCCCGGAGATCCTGAGATACTGATATATGGACTGCGGGTTCAATTCCCCGAGATCCTAAGATACTAACATACGGATTGCGGGTTCAATTCTTGAAGATCCTGCGCTACTGTAAGGCCCCGTAAAATATTTGTGCATAAAACCTAGTAGCTATAGTGTCATGGTCCGAATAATGTGTTAGGAATGCGTAGAAATAATTTTTCCGAAATGTAGAGAATTAATTTTTCCGAAAAGTGTCAATTTTGCGGTCAAGAATGCGACCGCAAATCTGCTATGCGTACCGCATTCTTGCCGCAAAGCTTTCCATAAAGTCTCCCAAAAATCATGTTGAAAATGCAGTCGATATGCGATCGCATAATGAATCTGCGGTGCACTTTGCGACCGCAGATCAAGAATGCGGACCGCATATTGGTCGCATTCTGTAACAGAACTTGAGTCATTTTGAGGCCATTCTGCGGTCACTATGCGGACCGCATGTTGATTCTGCGGTCGCAAAGTGCACCGCAGATTCGCCCCGGCCCAGATTTTTGTAACATTTTTACCCGATCTCTTCTTTAATATAACACCTTTCACCCTCATTTTCTCATATCATCTTACCAAAATTAGAGAGAGAATAGAGGGGTTTTAGAGAGAAGTTCTTCATCTTCAAAGATTGTTCCAACCACTTAATTCCAAGGGATCCTAGGGCAAGGATTCAACTTCCCCAATCTTTTCAAGGTAAAAACCCTAACTATTTTCTTTGATTTTCAGTTTTAAATTGGGTAAAGAGAGGTTTGCATATAATAGCTTTTGAAAATAGAATTTTTACACTCATGCATGATTATTGAACTTGATTTCTAGTAAAAAGAAGTGAGTAGAAGTAAGTGTCTTCAAGAACAAGGTTGTCAAGAGTAGGATATCTTGGGTAAGCATAAAGTAGGAAGAAAACTCATCACCAGGTATGTATGCCTAATTTTGATTCTTGTGAAATCGCCTATATGTGTGAAGTTTGTTTGGTTCGTGTTAAATTGACAAGTTGTGTGAAATTCTTGATGTTGTTGTTGGATATTCAAAGTTTGTCGTTGAGCTATGAGTGATGTAAAATGAGAGTTTAATTTGGTAAAAGAATTGTGAATAATGGCTATAATGGCATATATGGTACTTTGTGGAAAAGAAACGAAACACTTGAGGATTGGTAAATCATTGAACAATACGGTATGAATACTCTTGATTTTTGGAACATTTGTAACTTGGTTGTGATATTGGCTTGAGAAGTAATTGTGAACATGAACCAACCTGTGAGTTGCTTATTTGAACTTGTTGAAATTGTGTGAAATGCCTTATCTGCTGTTTGTACTTGTTGTGTTTTAAAACTGTATGGTGGGATCGGGTTGCGCGCCGCAACATGAAGAAATAAGGTGTGGGTTGGGGTGATAAGGGTGGCCGAGGTAATAAGGGTGGTCAGGGGGTAATAAGGATGGAAAGCGATCGAAATCGCTATTGAAAATTGATATAAAAATCAATAATGTGAAATTGTGAAAGGAGACGGCAGGAGAGTTTGCAACCTGTGGGGCACTGATTGCCCCTTTGTTTGACTACTTGTGCTTTACATGATTGATCGGTTATTGTTAAATTGGTTGATCGTAGAAAGTGCTTTGTGTTGAGAATTATTTGAAATGAGGAAAATGTGGAAACGTGGTTGGCTGGGCTTAATTAATTGTTGATGTAATTCAATGGCTTGAGTTTACTTGGGACAAAGTTTGTCCATACATGCCGGTACAATTCAAGTGTACTGACGTCCCTTTTGCCGGGGACGCTACATTCGTGTTATGATTGTAGGTGGATCAGTAGCAGGCACTTCAGCTCATCGGCAGTAGTATCCTTCTCCTTCTTACTGCCCGTTTTGGTGAGCCCCTTTCTTCCTTGGGGCCCTGTGTGGTTCATGCCACTTTTGTTTAGATTTCATTTTGGTTTTGTAAGGTATAGCCGGAGCCTTGTTACCGGCAAGTATTGTATTCCCCTTTTTGTATCCTAGAGGCTCTGTAGACATGTAAACTGTGGGACTCCGGTCTTATGTATATGTATTGTGTTATGTCGGGCGTTGTAAAAATTGCAAACTTGTTAATGAATCACTCGTATGGTTTTATTTATTTAATGTGAAATCATTAATGATTAGTAAGATATTTGGTAAATGAAAAACAATCAGCAGAGGGGTAACGCGTGGGAATGAAAGGCACCCAGGTCCGCTTGACTAGGGCAACCCGGTCAGGCGCCGGTCATGTTCCCCGATTTGGGGCGTGACAGCTACTAATAAAGAGGACTTTGGGTTCAATTCTCGGAGATCTTGTGAGTCTCATATATGGACTACGAGTTCGATTCCCGGAGCTCCTGAGTTGCTGAGTATAAAGATGGACTGCGGGTTCAATTCCCGGAGATCCTTGATTTGTTTATTTGTATTTGTTGTGTTGATTTCTCTTTGTTAGCTTAATTGTAGACGGTTTGTAGTATTTATCTCATTGTTGTTATTTCAGACTTATTCTTATTTGAGTTGTCCGGTATTATTATTATCATTATTTTTATTATTTCTCGGTAGGGCCCTGACCTTCATCGTCACTACTCCATCGAGGTTAGGCTTGGCACTTATTGAGTATCGTCGTGGTGCACTCATGCTACTCTTCTGCACACTTTTGTTGTGCAGATCCAGGTACATCTTATTAGGTGCACTACATGTGACTTAGCAGCACTTTTAGGAGACTCGAGGTATGATATTCTACGTCCGTAGATTCGGAGGGTCTTCTACTATTCTTCTTAGTGATGTCAGTTATTTCCTTATTTTCGTTGAGTAGACACTCTTGATGTATAGAGATATAGTTGTACTCTCTTAGTCTGTGTTGCCCGTGAGTTTCTTTGTCTTGGTGGTTGCATTTCTTCAGGTATTTGGCGAAATGTATGTGCCGAGCAGCACTTATTACATTTCTTTTATATTATTTCGCTGTTATCTTATCTTTTGCTCATAAAAGTGTATATTCCTCGTAGTGTTAGGCTTACCTAGTCCCGAAGACTAGGTGCCATCATGATATGTTCACGATTTGTGAATTAGGGTCGTGACAGAATCTATGTGGCTGAGGAGGGCCTGGGCCAACTCTACACGGCCTGGAAGTTCATCTGAGAATACATTAGGGAAATCCCGTACCACTGGGACTGAATCAATAGAAGGGGTGTCAATACTGACATCTCTCATATAAGCTAAATATGCGGCACACCCCTTCTTAACCATACGTTGAGTTTAAAGTAAAGAGATAACTCTACAGGGAGTATGATCAAAGGTACAACTCCACTCAATACGTGGAACACCTAGCATAGCTAGTATCACGGTCTTGGCGTGACAGTCAAGAATAGCATGATGGGGCGACAACCAATCCATGCCCAGAATAATATCAAAGTCAACCATACCGATTAATAATAAATCTTCCCTGGTCTCAAAACCATGAATAGTAACCAAACATGACCGGTGAATATGGTCCACAAAAAGAGAATCTCCCACAGCAGTAGAAATATAAATGGGAGCACTCAAAGAATCTCGACGCACACCCAAATGTGAAGCAAAATAAGAAGAGACATACGAATAAGTAGAGTCTAGATCGAATAGAACTGATGCCTCTTTCTGACAAACTATAATAATACATGTGATGATAGAATTAGAGGCAACAGCCTCAGTACGAGCAGGAATGCAATAATATCTGGCCTACCCCTCTCTCGAGAGCAACCTATATGTTCCCAATCTCCACCCCTAGCTGGCTGGGCAGGTGGGGTTGCAGCAGGAGCTGGAACCATAGCCTGGGAACTCTGAGGAGCATGGTGTGGCTGAGCAGTCTGTGGAGGTATACTCCTCCTAAGTCTAGGGAAATCCCTCACCACATAACGGATGTCATTGCACTCATAACAAGCTTTAGGAGGATGCGGTGGTTGTGACTGGCTGGAACTTGGCCTGCTGGACTGACCTCGGGAAGCACCCCGCGCAGGAGGTGCGCTAGATACTAGAGGTGCATAATAATGCTCCTGAGGTGCATGTGGAGTTAGAGTACTACCGGCTGCTGGTAAAGCTGAATGTATAGGGAAACCAGGATAACCCCTACCATAACAACCTACTGATAGGGTACGGGCACTAGAGTAGTGACCCGACTCTCGAGACCTCTTGGCCTCCCTCTCCCATCGCACCCAGGAGAGCATACCCTCAATCCTCCTAGCAATGCTTACTACCTGCTGGTAAGGAATATCTATCTCCAACTCTCAAGCCATGCTGGACCGGATGGGCAGAATAAGGCCCTCGATAAACCTCCTCACTCTCTCCCGAACTTTGGCAACCAATGTCGGTGCATGTCTAGCCAACCTAGTATAACAGATGGAATACTATGAAACTATCACAGCACCCTGGCGCAAGTGCTCAAACTCCGCGTGCCATGAATCCCTGAGGCTCTAGGGAACAATCTCTCTCATAAACATGTCTGAGAACTGGGTCAAAGTCAGTGAAGCAGCCTCGACTGGACTGTCAATCTCATAAGTACGCCACAAATCATAGGCGGCTCCCCGAAGCTGAAAGGTGGTGAAAGAAACCCTGCTAGAATTTACTATGCCCATAGTGCGAAGGATACGATGACACTCCTCCAAAAATCCTAAGGCGTCATTTGATGCTAGTCCACTGAATATTAGAGAATCATATTTCTTGAACCTCTCAAGTCTACACTGGTCGTCCTCTGAAGAAGCTGACATATCCTCGTGCTGAACTGGTGCTGCAGACGGCATAGGAATAACCTTTAAGACCTGCTCCATGTGCACTCTCTGCTCAAAAGTGTGGGCTGCGGGAGCTTGGGCCCCTCCCAGCCTGAGGTGTGGCTGCAGGAGGGGAAGCAACCCCGCATAATCCAAGGTACTGTACATTCTCATAAAAGGAGCCAGAGTCTCCTGGAGCGTTGGAGTAGTAGTAGCCATAGTAGGTGTACCAGGTACTTGGGCTCCAACTAGATTTACTGGTGGTACCTCAGCGGCAGCTCGCACAAGTGCTGTGGCTGCACCACCTCGACCTCTACCTCAGTCCCGGCCTCTAACGGCGGTAATAAAGGGGCTCGAATGCATGGTCCTATCATGTAGCACGTGTCCCCACCATCTGTGAGAGAATAGAAGACAAAAGTTTAGAATTGATGTCAAAAATCGCATGACAAGGAATTCAAAAGAAATGAAGATTTTTCCTAACTAGTTACATAGTCTCCGTACCGATTAGTGAGACTCTAATAAACTGGTCTATGTTCCTTGACTCATATGAACTAGGAGCTCTAATACCAACTTGTCACGACCCTAGTTTACCGATCATGAACATGTCATGATGGCACCTAGTCCCCACGACCAGGTAAGACAAATATTGCAAAAAATATAATAATATCGGAAATAGAATAAACCAAATTAAATAACCAGAAGAAAACTGTAATGAATGTCGTTCGGCATGTACAAATCAATCACACTAGTCTACTAGATTTCCCTAAAGACCCAAAAACTCACGGTCAACACATGCTATAGAAAAGTATAGCATGACTCTAAAACACCCAAAATAGTCTAACAACTGAAAGAGAGAAAACTAGTTACTAAAGGTAGAGTAAGAGGGAGACGCGTCGGTCTTCGGATGCAACAGAGCTACATCAAAGTATATGTGGTCCTCCTGCCTCACTGGTAATGCACCTACGTAGAGGTACCTGGAAGATCTGAACATGAAAAACATGCACAGGAAGGGCATGAGTACACCACAACAGAACTCAGTAAGTGCCAAGCCTAAGCTCGGTTGAGTAGTGACAAGGAAAGGTCAAGGCCTTACCGAGGTAAACATAATGAATAATAACAAGATAATGGAAACGGTCTAAATGAAGTCTATAGTAAAAATCTAAACCAGATAAGTACAGGAAAATAGTAATAGAAAGTAACGGTAACAATACAAGGTAAATACTGCTCTCAACCATGAATAATAGTTGGGGATCTCTTGGTATCCCGAGGATCTCTCAGTATCCTCATCATATGCACCACGGATCTTTTGGTATCTGTGAGGACGTGATTATTGCCCAGCAAGAGAATTACTCCCAAAAAATTCAAAATAAAATAGCTTTGTGTTGTGTGTGATTTTCAATGAATTTTGTGTAATTTCTTAATTATTATTTGCATTTATAAAACACAAAAAATATGTCGCATTTAGGTTTTATTAGGATTAATTAAGTTTGTTTTCTAAAATATAAAATCACAAAAAAATAATACACATTACATTTAGCATTTAAAGGTCTATTTGCGTGATTTATATTTTAATTGATATTTAATTGTGTGTGTTAATTGATAATAGAACTTGATTAGTATTTTTATAATTTAATTTGATTTTGTAATGTAATTTAAAATTTTGTTTTTAATAAACTAGGAATTAAAAAAAATAGAAGAGAAAAGAATTGAAAAATAAAGAGAAAATTGGAATGGGCCAGCCCAAACCCAACCAAAAGCAGGCCCAAACGCCCCAGTCACCCAGTCGAAGACCAGGACTTTCAGAGACGCCCCCAAACGACAACGTATTGGCGTTGCTATTGTGAGTCATTGATAAAATCAACTAGACGGATGAGATCAAGCTTCCCATTTAACCCAGACCCCTCTCACCTGGCACGTAACCCGTTAGCATATCCCGACCCAACCCCTCACTAAACCAAACGACCCCGTTTGGGATTAATTTTGTTTGATCTCAGCCGTTGGTTAATATGATCTAACGGCCCAGATTAATTAAATTCATTTAATAAACCAATTCCCCCCCCCCCCAAACCCTTTCAACTCGTCCCATATCCTAGATCCCTCCCCATTCGTCTCTTCTTGAGACGACTTAATGCCACCGCTGCCCTGCAATCTTCCGCCACCAGAAATTGCCTTATGGCGGTTCCGGTGGGCCAAATGCCACCATTTTCACACCATCGGACCTCCAGGACCCCTCCATTCCCATCCTGTACTCACTTTCCTTCGAACCTAACCCAGGCTCCTCGAACCTCAATGTTTTGCCAAGAACCCTAGTAGCCGCCACTGTTTCCTAGTGGCGGCAACGCTTCCATTCACCCCCAAACTCACACCTGGTCCTCACACGACCTCCCTCATTCCCAAACTACCACTAGTTTCCATCGATTCGAGCCCTAACCGTTTGAACCCCAACATGAGCCCCAGGAGCCCTGTAAAGACATTCAAGCCCGTTTGAAGGTTTTGGTGGTTCAATGGGCTTTAGTTGAGATGTTCTCAATTGAGAACATTTGGTTAAAGCCCGTTTGGCCTCAAAAATATCGAGTCTGTTTTGTCCTAAGCCTGTTTGATTCCGAATTTCTCTTCTCAAGGTATTTCGTTTCTTTATTCTGTTTTTATTTATTTTTGTACTTATTGGTTAATTCATTTGTGTCATTGTGTCTCATCTCGTTCCATTTTTTTTCAATTTTTCTGTTTCTCCTCTCCAAGACCCTTTCTTTTGTCATTTCTTATTTCTAATCGTTGATTGTAATGATTGGTGTGTGTGTTTTGTTTGAATTGGTGGTAGTTGATTCATATCCCTGGCCCTCGAGTCAGCCCGTTTAAATCACAAATCACAAAATTCGTAGTTCGAGTATTTATTATCGATTATGCGTATTATAGTCAACTAAGGAATGTCGTCGTTTAATTTCATGAGTATTTCGCTTGAAATTTTGGACAGTGATCAGCACTATTAAATGGTCCAAGGTTATTGAATTAAAAGTTTTAGTTGTTTGTGATTATTTTGAATTAGGTCTAGCAGTTACTTTAATTAGGAGCTAGAGAATTGATAATTAAAATGTTCAAGTGCATTGCACAAGGGTGAAGATAGTGGGAATCTGCAGGGCAGCATGGTATTCCACTAAATTTTTGAACTTTAGAATTTTTTAAAATAAAATCTATGTTTAAACAATGTTGAGTGGAAAAACAAAGGAGTATGATGGCTGGACAGTGTTAAAATAAATAAAAAGGGGGCTGCAGGTTTGGATTTGAGGCTATATAAGGAAGGAACAAACAGACACACAGAACAGATTTTTAAGAGGGAGAGGCAGGCTATTATACACTGATATATACACTGTTTGAACCATTAGTTTGAGAGCTTTAAACCATTAGTTTTGAAGTTCTTTAGCCATCAGTTTCAATAGTTCTTTTAGCCCGGTTTAAGTCTACTTTGTTCTTCAGTTCATAAGGTTTCTTTTGGGTTTACTTAAGCTCTGTTTCCTTTGCTGTTTTATCTTGGAGTTATGCTGTTTGGGTTTTTCTCAAAGTTCTCAATGGTTTTGATTTCTTTTCCTGAAATTTCAATTTGTTCCCCGGGCAGTCTACTACTGTTTTCATAGTGGCATTAGTTTGTTGCTAGGATCTGTTTGCTACTGTGATTGCTGTTGTGTGCTGATTGAACTGCCTACTAACTTTTTCGTCACTAATTTTGCTTTCGAATTCGAGGTATGCATTGATGTTAGTTTTTCTATGTCTACCTAGTTCTTTCTTTCAGCATGTATAAATTGAAATGAAACCTGCCAGGCTTGTATTGTCTTTTAGTCTAAACTAGGATTGTTTTTGGACTACTGTTAAAAATAGATACCAGTTTTCATTCATGCTTAGCTAGTTTCTGTTTTTTTTAGTATATGTTTGGATTTGTATAAGGTTAAGGAAATTCGAACTGTGTAAAAACTGGCCAGTTCGGACTGGGATTTTCTTTGAAACTTTAGATAGATAATTTGTTAAAGTCAAGTAGTTTAAGAATGTTAAGGTGATAGTTTGATTTATGTTAGCCATTAATATAGGATAGCTTGAATCACATCGAGTTTCTTTGCTTGATTTTGCTTTAAATTCATTTGTAATTGAGAAGACAAGATAAGTAGCCAATGACCTAGACGCCAATGCTAGTTTGACTCTGGTCGCATAGTTTCGAACTCGTCAATTAACATCGGATTGAGAGTAGTAAAATCCAAGATAAACAGTCTCACGTTCAATAATGAACCATGGTGAATTATTTCTACCTGACATAGTTGACCAATTTCCTCATTAGTTTATACCCTTCAGTCAATCTTTGGCCCTAATTTAACAAGTCATAGATACGATACTGTCTTGTATAGTCTAATAATCGATTTAATCGGCATAGGTTAAAATAAGTGATCCGGGCACATTTTCATTTGCATATTCATCAGTAACCTAGGTCTAAGTCAAGATCAGACCCACTTTATTCAAACGTCGAGTGTATAGTTTTAACTTAATAAAAGCGATTGAAAGTTATTAAAGGCAGATGAGTTATAACATGTATTAAAATAAGATATTTTGGTCATTCACAATAGTTTAAGCGACCGTGCTAGAACCACGGGATCCGGGGGTGCCTAACACTTTCCTTCGAGTCAACAGAATTCCTTACTTAGAATTTCTGGTTCGCAGACATCATTTGGAAAGTCAAAATTTCCTCGATTCGGGGTTTGAATAAATCGGTGATTTGGGAAACCTTAATTTATTCCAAGTGGCGACTCTAAAATAAATAGAATAATCATGTTTCAAATATTGTCACTTAAATTGGAAAAACTCAATTGCCCATTTTTACCCTTCGGGGTAGGGCGCGCAAAAAGGAGGTGTGACAGCCCTGACGACTCTGCTGGGAAACAAACCCAGAGCCACTGGTTTAGGGTTTAAGAATTCGAGCTTTGAATAATTATTGTATTTGGCTTATTTATTATCTGATTTTATTATATGTGGGTTTTAATGTGCTAAATGTTGCTTTTACCTCTTTGATATTTTTGTGAATTGTATATAAATTGTGCCGATACCCACTTTCTCCTCTGAGTCTCTTTGAAGTATAATATCGGGCATTTGCTGGACATAGCCCGTCTTTCTCAAGATAGTTGTGGTGCTTGGCACCCGGTAAAGGATTTTAGTCACACATGTTTAGGTGGGGAGTACTGTCAATTAAGCCGGAAAGCCATGCTACCGGTGCACTGACACTCCTCGGCTCGAGTTGTCCGCTCAAGTAAAGCCAGTCTAGACATTTTTTTCCAACAGGATGATAACCTAGAATAACAAAACCTCATGTTGGATCCCCAGTAGGAATGTCTGTTTGCATCATGTGCATATTTGACTTAGGAGGCTCAACAGAGGGGTTGGGTCTGTCTAGGACAGGTGCACCTGAAACAAAAGGCGAACTTGATGCATCTTGTTTGTAGATTTATTTGTTTCGGACCTGCATGCTGACAAGCTTATTAAAAAAAGGTGAAGGAGTGGTTTTGAAGAAAAAGGAAAATACCATGGTATCGGGTCAAGGGTTTTAAAACACATGTTTCAAAAATTCCCAAATAACACCAAAACTCGGATATTTCTTTATGAAAAGGGAAAGATGGAAAAGAGTTTTTTTTTTGAAAAAAAAATGATATAGTTCGTTTGGTTTGAACTACGCAAGTTTGATTCTCACCGGACGTGGGATACGTAGGCAACCCATATCGGGCTCAACTAATACTGCTTTCTCAAAAAATGAAAAACAATGTGATAAAATTAGGAGAATTGTCCTTAGTCAAGGGTTAAGAAATTTTGTGAAAACAGCCAATCGGCCCGAAGGGGGCGCCGAAAAACTGGTTTCGCAAAAATAGTACCTAGTCATCACATCGGTATCCTGTTACACAACTTTCAAATATTCTTTAAGTGCTGAAAGGCCATTTTGACGAGATTCGTTTTTTATAAATGAAAAAAAATCACGATTAGAAATTCTTAAGTTTTATTTTTATCTTTTCTAGTTTCAGCATGGCTCCATCGCAAAGAATCGGTCAGAAAAGGGCGAGATACGAGATGCCTCCCATGTTTATCATTCAAGATAAAACCCCGGGCCGTCTCTGTGATTGGTGGGCTAGTTTTTCTGCTTGGGAAAGAAATCAAGTCTACAAACACCTCAAGTTTCCTCCGGATATTATGAGAATTAAGCTGGACAAAGATCTGATCAGGGCTTTGGTGAGCTTCTGGGACTCCGCGAGTAACGTTTTCAGATTCCAAGATTGCGAAATGACGCCCACTTTAGAAGAGTTAGACGGACTCACATGGTTCGGGAAAGATCTGTACAAAAAGAAACCCGATGCTCTTAGAAAAATGGGTATAAATAATTTTCTGAAGAAATTAAGTCTCCGTCGAGTTCCAATGGGTTGTTTAAATGAAGGATGGGTTCCGTTGGAGTATCTTTACGATAGGTTTGGTGACAAGAAAGGATTCGAGAAGTTCTCAAACACAGAATTTGTCAGCCAATTAAATTATGACGCCTGGGTAGATTTGAGAATCTACGCCTTCATAATTTCTTTTCTGGAGACCATGGCTTTTCTTGAACGTGGTGATCGTATCAGAATCCATTTATCAGCAGTAGTCTCATGCTTGCAAAGTAGCGAAGAACACAATATTCTTCCTATGATCTTAGGAGACATTTTTCGGGCATTAACTCAGTGTCAAGAGGGCAAGGATTATTTCGAAGGTTGTAACATCTTGTTGCAAATGTGGTTCAAAGAGAATCTATATCATCACCCAATCGTGATAAACTTCAACGTGGATTGGCTGAACTACACTCGTTGTCATCCAAGCAGGGCCACACGTTGTAATCTGCCGAACGATTTAAGGGCCTGGCAAGAATTTATCAACTCCTTGAAAGCAGACCAACTCACTTGGAACTATTATTGGTTCCATTCTGCTAAGGTCATGCACATGTCGACATATCACCCATTCTATGTACTAATAGGTTTCAGGGGTTTCCAACCATACGCCCCGCTACGCGTCATGCGCCAGTTAGGGAGAGAACAGAAAAGGCCCCCAATTGAATATATGCGATCATTCATGTGGGAATTCACGACGGAGGAGCTCTTGAGAGAATCGTATAAACATATGTTGTGGTTCGGTAGTCGACTCTCTGACATTGATGAAATGGTTGCCAACTGGGAATGAGGAAAAGTAAGTCTCGCATACCTTCAGTGGTTCTACAACCAGTCAATGCTCAAACAAAGAGCAGAAAGGTCGGTAGAATATGCTGTCGATTGAGAAAAGGCAATAGAATCCAAAGTCACGGAGGCTAGAGGCGAAACAACGCAAGAGTTCCAATCTTGTATCAACATCTTGAAGGAAGACAAAGGGATTCTGGAAGCCGCCATGGACATACATCAGGCTGACTTCGATCAGGAAAGCGCTGACTGGGCGCAAGAAAGGAAAGCACTCCAAGCCCAAATCCAGGAGATGCAATCAACTGCAGAAAGATCGAGGAGGAGTCGGACTGATGAAATGCTCATAAAAGACTTAGAAAGGAAAGCCCTTGAGCACCGAGAGGACTTGGAAAAAACATAAGCTACTCTAATTACAATTCGGACCAGGTGGAGAAGAACGGCCCACCAAAGAGCACTTCATCTGCACCGAATAGAGAGAGATTATGGGGAGATCATCACTGGCTTGAGGGAAGTAAATGCCACTCTTAGGGAGCGAGTTTTCAGACACGCTCGGGACGCCAAAGCAGATAGGGACCGCTGCTACGACTTAATGGCACGGATGGAAAGGCAAGTAGATAGGCTCTTGGACCAAGTCACTGGTAACGCTCGCATATTGGGGACAAAGAACCATAATATAGAGTAGCTGCTTAGAGAAAAAGATAGGATCAGGGCTAGGATCGAAGCGATTGGGCACTACATCACTATAATATGCCTAACATGTGAGCAAAAGCCACAGACTACCTTTTTTCTTCAGTTATGGAATATGTCCACCAAGTCATGGCAGAATTGAGAATTCTACAAAGGGATGTCACATTATAATCCGCAACAAGGCCAAACAACGCCCCACAAACACAGAAGTTTAAAGAATTGGAGCATGCTTAGTAGAGTCTGTATTTTCATTTAAGAGTGTGTTTGTCCTTTTGATGTTTTGTATTTCCCTTGTTGCCTTTTCATTTTTCACAAGTGTTTCAGCTTTGTAAGTGGAATTTTGTGACAATAAAAACCAAAAAATATGTTCCATCTTTATCTTACATTTTTGCATCCAAACTACGCTTGGTCTGATCCATGCGGCGACATGATACGTAGGCAATCCACATAAGATTCGACCACTACTAAAAGAAAAACAAAAAAATTGAATATAAAAGAAAAATAACAAAAGAAGTTGGTAAAGAGGTGGCGGAATAAAGGCAAAGGAAAATTCGAAAAGGTATAAGCCGGAATGACGCATTGCAACCGATTACATGTAGCAGCACATTTAAATGTATAAGTGCATCACATCCCAATGTGAGATTACTTATCTGTTAGTTGTTTCAGACTAACCGTTTGTCTGCTGAAATTCGGGTTTTTAGAAAGGTGGTTAGTTTTTGAGGTAATCTGGCCTCCCATCCATACTTTACGAGGTCGAAAGGAAGTGTTCCACTGCCTGTTACTAAGTCAAGAGGAAATATCCACAATTACTTCACAAGGTCAAAAGAAAGTGTGGAGATGTCTTCGGATATTCCCTTGTCAACAATCCCCATTTCATTAGAGAGCTCAGTCTCAGCCATTCCAACTTCCGAGTCAGCAACTGCTGAAGAGAATAGGATCTTACGTCGTCGTATGGTGGAAATGTTGGATGACTGGAACAATGGAAAAGAGCCTCCAAGTGTGATCCCTGGTTTCCCTGAGCTGTTCGCTAGGACAAGTGGGACTTCCAACGTCCCCATAAGCTATCCAAATACCTCATTAGAATATCCCACTATTTCATCCCTCTCTGCTAGATCACCCTCCATTCTTTATCCCTAGATGTCAACAACAGATACAACTACGAACATATCCACCGCACCACCTTGTCCGATTGCAGCACAACCCACTATGTACACGCCTAACTTTGATTCCTCCTCATTCACATTCCAAGCACCATCCCTCTCGATGGAACCAACTCAGTTTGCCGCTAATGCTCACCATCAACAACCCATTTGTGAGATTACGGTCGGGCAAAACCAAAATCCCAAAGCTCTTGAACAAGATGAAAAGGCAAGAAGAATGAGAAGCCTTGAGCAAAACTTGAAAAATATGCAAGGTTTAAGCGGGAAAAAGAGCGTCTCCTATGCTAATTTGTGTATGTTCCCTCACGTGCACCTTCCCGTGGGATTCAACACTAAAGTTTGAGAAATACGACGGACATGGCGATCCCATCGCTCATCTCAAAAGGTACTGCAACCGATTGCGCGGGGCTGGTGGTAAGGAAGAATTGTTAATGGCATACTACGGGGAAAGTTTGATAGGCATAGCCTCAGAATGGTACATGGACCATGACATATCCAGATGGCACATTTGGGATGATTTTGACAGAGATTTTGTAAGGCAGTTTCAGTATAATATTGACATCGCACCAGACAGGAACTCTTTGTCAAACTTGAAAAAGAAACCCTCGAAAAGCTTCCGAGAATATGCAGTTAAATGGCGCAAGTAGGCATCCAAGGTAAAACCTCCAATGGATGAGGTCGAAATGGTCAAAGTTTTCCTTCAAGCTCAGGAAGCCGACTACTTCCAAAATATGATGTCTGCGATGGGTAAACCATTTGCTGAAGCCATCAAGATTGGTGAAATGGTCGAAAATGGGTTGAAAACATGTCGAATTTTGGGCCAATCCGCTATCAGAGCTACCTCCCAAGCCATTCAAGGTAGATCCGGAGGAGTAGCGAGGGGGAAAAAGAAAGAAGAAGCATCCATGGCGACGTCGAGTTCAAGGCAATACTATACCCCAATGTCTCCTTGCCCGGAAATACCCCCACATCATTATTACCCTTCTGAGTAAATGACCTATATTCCTTAACCGTATGCGGTCATGAATGCTCAACCTTTTGCACGACCGCAGCAACATGCCAATAGAAACCAAGCTCCACCTCCCAGAAATAACCCTCCTTACCAAAACCACTACAATCCTCAACTTCCTCAAAATAACTTCCGTCCCCGGGAACCCCCATGAGACAAACCTTCACCCCCATCGGGGAACCATACTCTGAGCTACTCTCTAAGCTTATTCAAATGGGTCTCCTACGACTCGTACCCCCGAACAGGCAAAATTCGGAATCACCAACACATCAACGAGGCATCAGATGCGCCTATCATTCAGGGGCGGAAGGGCACGACACCAACAACTGTTGCACGTTGAAAAGGGCAGTCGAAGATCTAATAGAACAAAGGAAGATAGTGGTAAGGGATGAGGAGGTCCCAAACGTGACTAACAATCATTTGCCCGTTCATAATAATGGGCCATTGATTGGAATGATCCGCGAAGACAAAGAGTTTAATCCTGCTTTAAAGACCATAATCGCCATTTTCAATGCAGGGAGAAAGGGTACGACACCCCTAAGTAAAGAGAAAAAGGGGAAGAAGTTTGAGACTCCCAAGGATGAGTTTGAGAAGATGTTTGAAACCAGAACAGAGAACCAGGTTCTCCCAAAAAATGAGATTCTCTATGTTCCCCGAGGCCGTCCAGAGAAACCAAAAGGGCTCAAGCTGAAAAAGGAACTGCCAATGTAGGTACCAAAAGGAACCTATGTGGTCCGAGGAGCAACTAATCCACCTTGTCTGAATAAACCGCTAGTTATCGGACGCACACAGCAGAAACCGATGACGGACCCATCCACAGTGCCTTGGAATTATCAACAGACAGTGGTCACCTACAAAGGCACAAAGGTCAAAGGAGAACCATGTGGAGCTGTTTCTATTGCGAAATATTGGGACATACAGGAAGTAAATAATGCTACACAAAAGCGCTTCCCAATCAAGAAACCCATGAGTGCTGAAGAAGCAGAAGTGTTTTTCCAAAGGATGAAAATGCCGGACTTTGAGGTGGTTGACCATTTGCGCAAGCACCCGGATCAAGTGTATATGTTGTCTTTGCTCATGAGCTCACCCGAACATCAAAAGATCCTGCTGAGGACTTTGAATGAGCAGCTAGAAAGAATGGTCGAACGGTTCTTCACAGTCAACCAGATCTCGTTCAGCAAGAGCGACCTACCACCAAAAGCGGCAGCGCATAATAAAGCGCTACACCTGACCGTCAAGTGCGAAGGTTACTATATGAAAAGGGTCATGGTGGACGGAGGTTCGAGGGTAGACGTATGACCACTTTCCACTCTACACCGCAAAGGAATTGGAGCAAAAAGAATTCAGCCCAACAATGTATACGTGCAAGCCTTCGACGGTGTAAAAAGGGACACGATCGGAGAGATCAATTTGACCCTAACTATTGGCCTGGTAGACTTCGAATTAACTTTCCTTGTTTTGGACATGGACATGTCTTACAATTTTCTTCTAGGAAGGCCATGGATTCACGCAACCAGAGCTGTACCCTCCACCTTGCACCAATTGTTAAAGTATGAGCATAAAGGCCAAGAGATTGTGCTCCGCAGAGAAGATGAACAATCAATCTACCGAGATCCATCAATCCCATGCCTCGAAGCAAGAGAAGAGAGCGAGCACATAGTCCCAGGCCTTTGAAGTGGTGGTTGCTGATCAACATGATGAAGGAGACCCTTGTCCCCCACCCTTCCTTTCTAATGTGTCAATCATGGTGGCTAAAGAAATGATTCGACGAGGTTTCAAACCAGGAAAGGGACTCCGGAAGTCACTGCAGGGAATAACAGCCATCACTCTACCCTCTTCTAAGAAACTCTTCCGGATAGGATTCCACCCTACCTCAAAAGAAGAAACATGGGCCGAGAAAAGAAAGAAAGAAGGTTGGGTTCTGCTGCAACCATTGCCACATCTATACAAGACCTTTGCCCAACCCAAATATGTCGAAGAAGACGATGAGGTGTTCACGACAGAGGAAATTGAAGATATTTGCAGAGGAAATTGAAGATATTTGTGGAGCTATGAGGCAAATGATTTACAATGTCAATATGTTTCAGTTGGGAGAAGGTACTAGCACTTGTGAGGTGCTGTATGTGGGACCAGAGGCTAAATTGCAAAATTGGAAGGCTATGCCATTCCCAGTCAGGCGAAAGTTCTAGTAGACTTGTCTTACCATTTTTCTGCATCACAAATTATTTCAGGGTGTAACTCGGATGTTTTTCTTTGTTTTCTTGTCTTTAATTTCCCGAATGTAACCCTTTTATCTTGCCAAATTCCAAGAAATAAAATCAATATTTCATCATTATTTTTGCATTCTTTCTAATTCCTGTTATTTTATCTTTTTATTCTCTCTTTTAAGTCATAATAATGCGGCTTTAAATGACATGACACGCTTGCGGACTTCACGCTCACATCTGAACAATCCTCCTAATTTGGAAATAATGAACCAAGAGCTGGAATACGATGAAGAAGAGGCTTTTAGGGAAATAAATTGAGAATTGGAACACTTTGAGAATAAACCTAAGCCAAATTTTAATGACACCGAGCCAGTTAACTTGGGAACCCCCGAAGAGATCTGAGAGACCAAGATAAGCATCCACACAAGTGATAAAACTCGAGATGCAATAATTCAGCTCTTGTTTGAATTTAAAGATGTGTTTTCTTGGTCTTACGATGACATTCTAGGATTAGGGGTCGATCTAGTGGTGCACAAGTTACCAATTTACCCTGACTATCCCCCAGTGCAACAAAAGCAGAGGAAATTCAAGACTAACATCAGTGATAAGATCGAAGAAGAAATCACCAAGCAGTTAAAAATGGGGGTAATTTGAGTGGTACAATATACCACATGGTTGGCCAATATTATTCATGTGCCAAAGAAGGATTGGAAAACTCGAGTGTGCGTGGACTACCGAGATCTGAATAAGGCAAGTCCCAAAGATAACTTCCCTTTACCAAACAACCACATCCTCGTTGACAACTGTTCAAAGCATGAGATACAATCATTTGTAGATTCTTATGCGGGATATAATCAAGTGTTGATGGATGAAGAGGACACCGAGAAGACTGCTTTCACCACACCCTGGGCACTTACTGCTACCGAGTCATGCCATTCAGTTTGAAAAACGCTAGAGCGATATACATGAGAGCCATGACTACCATCTTCCATGACATGATGCATCAAGAAATAGAGGTGTACGTGGATGATGTGATCATCAAGTCCAGAATTCAGGGCGATCGCGTCCGAGACTTGAGGAAATTCTTCAAAAGGTTGCAAAAGTACAATTTGAAGCTGAATCCGGCCAAATGCACCTTTGGAGTCCCATAAGGTAAACTCTTGGGTTTCATATTCAGTAGGATAGGTATTGAGTTGGATCCAAAAAAAGATAAAAGCCATCCGGTACTTACCTCCTCCAAGAATGAAGAAAGACGTAATGAGTCTGTTGGGCCGGCTAAACTACATCAGCAGGTTCATCTCCCAATTGACTTCTATGTGTGAGCGCTATATTTAAGTTACTGAGGAAAGATGCCGCAATCGAATGGATGGCCGAGTGTCAAGAGGCTTTTGATAAAATCAAAAAATATTTGTCGAATCCTCCAGTCTTAGTCCCGCCAGAGCAAGGGAGACCTCTGTTCTTGTATCTGAAAGTCTTGGAAAACTCATTTGGCTGTGTCCTTGGACAGCATGATATAACAGGAAAGAAAGAGCATGCAATCTACTATTTGAGATAGAAGTTCACTAGTTATGAAGTCAAGTACACTTTGCTGGAAAGAACGTGTTGCGCTCTGACATGGGTCGCTCAGAAATTGAGACAATACCTCCAAGCTCACACCACTCACCTTATTACCAGACTAGATCCTTTGAAGTACATATTCCAGAAACTGATGCCCACCGGAAGGTTGGCAAAATGGCAAATCCTACTTACTGAGTTCGACATAGTCTATGTCACTTGCACGGCAATGAAAGCCCAAGCGTTGGCAGATCACTTGGCTGAAAACCCGATTGATGAAGAGTATCAATCATTAAATACCTACATTCCAGATAAGGAGGTAAACGTAATAGAAACGGACCTTGAGGACACCCATGCTTGGAAAATATTCTTCGACGGAGCAGTGAATGCTAAAGGTGTAGGGATTGGAGCAATTTTGATCTCTCCCGCGTGTTAGCACTACCCAGCTATGGCCAGGCTCCATTTCTTTTGCACAAACAATACAACTGAATATGAGGCCTGCATCATGGGCATGATTATGGCAATTGATCAGAATGTTGAAGATTTACTGATCATGGGAGATTAGGATTTGATTATGAAACAATCCCAAGGTGAATGGGAGACCCGACACATCAAGCTCCTCCCTTACCGACAACATGTGGATGATCTCGGCAAGTGATTCGCATCGATAGAGTTCAGGTACATCCCACGATGTCACAGCGAACTGGCTGACGCACTTGCCTCTCTAGCTTCAATGCTACCTTATCCAGGCAACACCCGCATCGATCCTTTGGAAAACCAAATCAAGGAAAGGCACGATTATTGCAATGTAATCGAGGTAGGGCCAAAAATTTGGCCATGGTACTACGATATCAAGAGGTTCTTGAAATTGAAAGAGTACCCTGAACATGCTTTGGGAGATCAGAAGAGAACCATCCGGCGACACGCAAGTGGTTTTATTCTGAGTGGCGAAGTCTTATACAAAAGAACCCCAGATCTCAATCTATTACGATGCGTGGACGCCTAAGAAGTCAGAAGGATCATGCAAGAAGTACACGCAGGAGTGTGCGGGCCTCATATGAACGGGTATGTTTTGCCCAAGAAAATCTTACGAGCTGGTTAGCATTGGATAACTATGGAAAAGGACTGTTTCAGCTTCGTCCGGAAATGCCATCAGTGCCAACTATTCATGCACCTCCAATAGAACTACATCCTATGTTGGTACCTTGGCCTTTCATCGCTTGGGGCATGGATGTAATTGGACCGATCGAACCAAAGGCATCCAACGGGCACAGATTCATATTGGTTGCAATCGATTATTTCCGAAAATGGGTCGAGACCATCACTCTTAAGTCGGTCACCAAAAGAGCCGTGGTAGATTTTGTGCACTCAAATCTTATCTGTCATTTCCGCATTCCTGCAACTATCATCACAGATAATTCAGCGAACCTGAATAGTCATTTGATGGGGGACATATGCGAACAATTCAAAATAATGCATAGGAGCTCCACTCCTTATCGACCCAAAGCCAATGGTGCCGTCGAAGCATAAAACAAAAACATCAAGAAGATTTTGAGGAAAACAATCCAAAGTTCCAGGCAATGGCATGAACAGTTGCCTTTTACTTTACTAGGATACCGCACCACAGTGCGTACATCATTGGGAGCCACCCCATACCTGTTGGTTTATGGAACCGAAGCTGTGATACCGGCGGAAGTGGAAATTCCCTCGCTCCAAATCATTGTCAAAGCTGAAATTGAAAACAGCGAATGGGTCAAAACCCGATTGGAGAAATTAACCTTAATTGATGAGAAGCAGATGGCTACAGTCTGTCACAAATAGTTGTACCAACAAAGAATGGCTCGTGCTTACTACAAGATAGTGCAACCTAGAAATTTTGAAGTCGGGCAGTTGGTGTTAAAATGCATCCTTCCCCACCACCAGGAAGCGAAAGGAAAATTCGCTCTTAATTGGAAGGATCCGTATATCATCAGGAAAATACTACTGAGAGGAAAATTATATTTGGGCGATGTCGAAGGAAATGATCCTAAAACCGTAGTGAACGTAGACGCAATCAAGAGCTACTATGTCTAAGCTTACTCCGATGATGTCTCGTCGCAGTTTGAGATGATGAAGGCTTTTATTCCCGCTACCTAAACATTATCCACCCTTTTGCGAACCATTTTGAGCCGGTTACCTTTCCTTGGCTACCCTCTTTGGAATCTAGAACCACCAATCAACCATTCGAAAAAAAAATCAATCATCAAATGATCCCTGAACTACGTTCTGACTTGATTCCGAAGGGATACGTATGCAGCCTCTCCCTAAGGTTCAGTCACACAAAACCAAAATCCAATCATCCCCCAAAATTGAAACTGGGGCAGATGTTATAATGGTTCAGCCATTGAGCTCACCAAATGATTCCAAGGTTGTAATCCCATCCACATTTCCTTTTTCCCAAAAAACCAAGCACAAGTCCTTCAGATCAATTGCCAAAGCATGGACGCTAAGAGACATTATCAAGGGAAAGTGAACACTCAAAACAGAAAGAGATAAATGAGAGTCTTATTGGTGAAACCCATCGGGAACAATGAGACGAAGAAAGTAGAGAAAACAAAATGAGAGAGCTTGTTTAGTGAAAACTTGCAAAGAGCTCTATCGGGCGACGATGAGAAGAGAAATGAGAGAGATCAGTTAGCGAAAACCCGCAAAGGGCGCTATCGGCCGAAAAAGAGGTATCTCATCACTGGAAGTACTAGCAAGGTTTCTTGGTTCAGAAGTACCGATCAATGGATTCATAAGAAGATGGAAGTGTTACAGGTTAGGCGTCCAGTCCAAGAAGCATGTCATGTCCATTTGAAGTCAGCATGCACCCGAGATAAGTTTTCTTTATCCCTAAAGGAACATTTCTACTTTTTCTTTTAAATTCATCCTTTCCACTCCATATTGGTTTCCTTTCCTTGGAATCTCTTTCATTTTAGCCCCTAAAACTCTGAAACGTGTTACAAAGGAAAACGTGGCAGAATTGGTTCCACAAGACTCCGCCTGACAGAAGCCGAGGAAAATACCCCGCCTCAGCTAGTGCATTAGTCCAATCCCGACTGACCATTGCTTGTTTACATTCACTAAAGGAAGAGCCTTCGAAAAAGTAGAAAGGATCGAAGACAAAGGTCCTGAACGATAGAATGAGGCAAAAATCCAGCGCCCGCACGGGTAAATCATCATGAAGGCCCGAGAGTTCAAGTCCTATCAAGTTCGGGAGAATCCCCTCTCAAAGATCTCCAAACAGCAAAGTCCTCGACGGAAATGAACAACGGTCCAGCAATAAAGTTAATCAAGACCACAAAACCGACCGCCATTGTAAACTAACAAATTGTTCTTTTGTTGAACGTTTAGAACAAGTGCAATCCCAGAAACCATGCGAGAAATAGACGCAGCCTGAAAGAAGAGGCAATGTACAAGCACGGAAACAACTTCGTAGCAAAAAATCAACAAAAGGTGAGTTTCCTCTCTGATTTACTCCCCAAACGATGTAACCTGTTGAATCTTCTTGGCATAACCCAAGGAACCGCCTTTTTCCATTTCCTGGTCTCGGTATAACTCGATGACCCCGACGACATAACTCGTCAGACCCAATGGCATAACCCGTTGAATCTCCCTGGCATAACCCAAGGAGCTGTCTTTTTCTTTTTCCAGGTCTCGGCATAACTCGATGACCCCGACGGCATAACCCGTCGGACCTAATGGCATAACCCGTTGAACCTCCCTGGCATAACCCAAGAAGCTGTCTTTTTCTTTTTTTTAGGTCTTGGCATAACCCGATGACCCCGACGGCATAACCCATCGGACCCAACGGCATAACCCGTTGAATCTCCCTAGCATAACCCAAGGAGCTGTCTTTTTCCTTTTCCAGGTCTCAGCATAACCCGATGACCCCGACGGCATAACCCGTTAGACCCAACAGCATAACCCGTTGAATCTCATTGGCATAACCCAAGGAACCGCATTTTTCTTTTTCCAGGTCTCGGCATAACCCAATGAACCTGACGGCATAACCCATCGGACCCAACGGCATAACCCGTTGAATCTCCTTGGCATAACTCAAGGAACTATCTTTTTCTTTTTCCAGGTCTCGGCATAACCCGATGACCCCGACGGCATTACCCGTCGGACCCAACTGCATAACCCGTTGAATCTCCTTGGCATAACCCAAGGAACAGCCTTTTTCTTTTTTTCAAGTCTTGGCAAAACTCGATGACCCCAACGGCATAACCCGTCGTACGCAACGGCATAACCCGTTCAATCTCCCCGCATAATCCAAGGAGCTGTCTTTTTCTTTTTCCAGGTCTCGGCATAACCTGATGTCCCTGACTGCATAACCCGTCGGAACCAACGTCATAACCCGTTGAATCTCCCTGCCATAACCTAGAGAGCCGTCTTTTTCTTTTCCAGGTCTCGGCATAACCCGATGACCCCGACGGAATAACCCGTCGGACCCAATGGCATAACCCGTTGAATCTCCCTGGCATAACCCAAGGAGCTGTCTTTTTCTTTTTCCACATCTCGACATAACCCGATGACCCCGACGGCATAACCCATTGGACCCAATGGCATAACCCATTAAATCTCCCTTGCATAACTCAAGGAGCTGTCTTTCCTTTTTCCAAGTATCGGCATAACTCGATGATCCTGACGGCATAACCCGTCGAATCCTGGCATAACCCGGATTTCCTTGGCATAACCCAAGGAGCTATTTTTTCAAATCCCGGCATAACCCAGATCTCCCTGGCATAACCCAAGGAGCCTTTTTCTATGCAAGTCTCGGCATAACCCGATGACCCCGTCGGCATAACCCGTCGAATCCCGGCATAACCAGGATCTCCCTAGCATAACCCTACCATGTCCCAACATTTCCTCGGTCTATTCACAAGGATGCACCATCCTAACGCGACCATTTGAATATATGTCATAACTAACTCACGAAATTTTCCTAGTGCAAATCGGGGCAGAAAAATTTCGTTCGTTTGTTCGTTTTTCGATATCTTAGAGCAGGTTGATCCCGAGAAAGCACAAGGTGCAAGAGGATCAATGGAACAAGTTTCCCTCCAGCATGATAGAAGAGTAGAAGAAAAGAAATGAGCTTGAACGTCAAGGCAAATGAAAGGGTGAACCGCTAAAAATCTGATGGAAGTCGCAAGCCCTGCCAATCCTTTTTCTACTCAAAAATCTACATAAAGAGTAAATACTCGCAGCCTGAGAGCATCAAGATTCAGATCAAAGTTTGCGAAAATAATTAGCTAAGACTCAAGATCAAGTTCCAAAGAATCATAGATAGGAATCTTGTAACTCATAGTTGATAGGCACAGTTAGTTTAAGGTCAATTTTTCTAGTGCAATAAGGAGGTTAGTAAGAAGAAGCAGCAACAGCAACAGTAACAGCAAAGTGTTAGTCCACGGTACTCCCGGCTATCAAAACTTCTCAAACTACATTGACCTGATTCCTGTTTAGCCCAGGATATATAAGAGGCCTCCCGAAGCAAAGGCTCGCCGAAGATCTTTTCAAAATGCTTCACACGGAGTGCTCGAAAGGCAAAAATCACTCATATGCGCTCATTTATCTTTGCACGAAAACCTTTCATGTTTCCGAGCAAAGAGGGGTAGCTGTGACCACGTGATTTTTGCCCCGCAAGAGAATTACTCCCAAAAAATTCAAAATAAAATAGCTTTGTGTTGTGCGTGATTTTCTGTGAATTCTGTGTAATTTCTTAATTATTATTTGCATTTTTGTCTGTGCGTGTTATTTGTAAATTACTATAAAACACAAAAAATATGTTGCATTTAGGTTTTATTAGGATTAATTAAGTTTGTTTTTTAAAAAATAAAATCACAAAAAAATAATACACTTTACATTTAGCATTTAAAGGTCTATTTGCGTGATTTATATTTTAATTGATTTTTAATTGTGTGTGTTAATTTTTAGTAGAACTTGATTAGTATTTTTATAAGTTAATTTGATTTTGTAATGTAATTTAGAATTTTGTTTCTAATAAATTAGGAATTAAAAAAAAAGAGAAAAGAAAAGAATTGAAAAATAAAGAGAAAACTAGACTGGGCCAACCCAAACCTAACCAAAACCAGGCCAAAACGCCCCAGTGACCTAGTCCAAGACCAGGTCTTTGGAGACGCCCCCAAACGACGCTATATTGGCGTTGCTATTATGAGCCGTTGATCAAATCAACTAGACGGCTGAGATCAAGCTTCCCATTTAACCCAGACCCATCTCACCTGGCCCGTAACCCGTTACCATATCCCGACCCAACCCCTCACTAAACCAAACGACCCCGTTACCACTCCAAACGACCCCGTTTGGGATTACTTTGTTTGATCTCAGCCATTGGTTAATATGATCTAACAGCCCATATTAGTGAAATTATTTTAATATACCAATTCCCCCCCCCCCCTCAAACCCTTTCAACCCATCCCATTTCCTAGATCCCTCCCCATTCGTCTCTCCTAGAGACGACTTAACGCCGCCGCTGCCCTGCCATCTTCCGCCACCGGAAATCGCCTCACGGTGGTTCCGATGGGCCAAATGACACCATCGGACCGCCAAGACCCCCTTATTCCCATCCTATACTCACTTTCCCTCGAATCTAACCCAGGCTCCTCGAATCTCAATTCTTCGCCAAGAACCCTAGTAGCCGCCACTGCTTCCTAGTGGCGTCACCGCTTCCATTCACCCCCAAATTCACACGTGGTCCTCACACGACCTCCCTCATTCCCAAACTACCGCTAGTTTCCATCGATTCGAGCCCTAACCGTTTGAACCCCAACATGAGCACCAAGAGCCCTGGAAAGACATTCGAGCCCATTTAAAGGTTTTGTTTGTTCAATGGGCTTTAGTTGAGATGTTCTCAATTGAGAACATTTGATTAAAGCCCGTTTGGCCTCAAAAATCTCGAGTCTGTTTGGTCCAAGACTGTTTGATTCTGAATTTCTCTTCTCAAGGTATTTCTTTTATTTCTTCTGTGTTTATTTAATTTTGTACTTATTGGTTAGTTCATTTGTGTCATTGTGTCTCATCGCGTTCCATTTGTCGTCAATTTTTTTGTTTCTCCTCTTCAAGGCCCTTTATTTGGTCATTGCTTGTTTCTGATCGTTGATTGAAATGATTGGTGTGTGTGTTTTGTTTGAATTGGTAGTAGTTGATCCATATCCCTGGCCTCCGAGTCTGCCTGTTTAAACCACAAATCCCAAAAATCATAATTCGAGTATTTATTATCGATTATATCTATTATAGTCAACTAACGAATGTCGTCGTTTAATTTCATGAGTCTGTCGCTTGAAATTTTGGACAGTGATCAGCACTGTTAAATGGTCCAAGGTTATTGAATTAAAATTTTTAGTTGTTTGTGATTATTTTGAATTAGGTATAGCTGTTACTTTAATTAGGAGCTAGAATATTGATAATTAAAATGTTCCAGTGCATTGCGCATGGGTGAAGATAGTGGGAATCTGCAAGGCAGCATGGTATTCCACCAAATTTTTGAACTTTTTAAATAAAACCTATGTTTAAACAATGTTAAGTGGAAAAACAGAGGAGTATGATGGCTGGATAGTGTTAAAATAATTAAAAAAGGGGGCTGCAGGTTTGGATTTGAGGCTATATAAGGAAGGACAAATAGACACAAAGAATAGATTTTTAAGAGGAGAGGCAGGCTAATATATACTGATATATACACTGTTGGAACTATTAGTTTGAGAGCTTTAAACCATCAACTTTGAAGTTCTTTAGCCATCAGTTTCAATAGTTCTTTTAGCCTGGTTTAAGTTTGCTTTGTTCTTCAGTTCATAAGGTTTCTTTTGGGTTAACTTAAGCTCTGTTTCGTTTGCTGTTTTATCTTGGAGTTCTGCTGTTCTGGTTTTTCTCAAAGTTCTCTATGGGTTTGATTTCTTTTCCTGAGATTTCAATTTGTTCCACGGGCTGTCTACTACCTTTTTCATAGTGGCTTTAGTTTGTTGCTGGGATCTGTTTGCTGCTGTGTTTGCTGTTATTTGCTGATTGAACTGCCTACTGACTTTTCCGTCACCATTTTTTGCTTTCTAATTCCATGTATGCAAATGTAATTGCTTGAACCGAGAGATCGGGTATCGAAATGAAGTGATGTTTCGAAAATCATAGTTACGAATAGATGTTAGTTTTTTTATGTCTACCTAGTTCTTGCTTTCAGCACGTATAAATTGAAATGAAATCTGCCAGGCTTGTATTGTCTATTAGTCTAAACTAGGATTGTTTTTTGACTAATATTAAAAATAGATACCAGTTTTCATTAATGCTTAGCTAGTTTCTGTTTTCTTTACTATATGTATGGATTTGTATAAGGTTAAGGAAATTCGAACTGTGTAAAAACTAGCCAGTTCAGACTGGGATTTTCTTTGAAACTTTAGATAGATAATTTGTTAAAGTCAAGTAGTTTAAGCATGTTAAGTTGATAGTTTGATTTACGTTAGCTATTAATATAGGATAGCTTGAATCATATCGAGTTTCTTCGCTTGATTTTCCTTTAAATCCAATTGTAGTTAGGCAAACAAGATAAGTAGCCAATTCCCTAGACGCCAATGCTAGTTCGACTCTGGTCGCATAGATTCAAACTCGTCAATTAACATCGGATTGAGAGTAGTGAAATCCAAGATAAACAGTCTCACGTCTAATAATGAACCATGGAGAATTATTTCTACCTGACATAGTTAATCAATTTCCTCATTAGTTTATACCCTTTTGTCAATCTTTGGCCCTAATTTAACAAGTCACAGATATGATACCATATTGTATAGGTCTTAATTGGAAATAACCTCAACGGACATTTTTAGATAAATCGATTTTTGTCTAGTCTATAATCGCTTTAATCGGCATAGGTTAAAATAAGTGATCTGGGCATATTTTGATTCGCATATTCGTCAGTAACCTAGGTCTAAGTCAAGATCAGACCCACTTTATTCAAACGTCGAATGTATAGTTTTAACTTAATAAAAGCGGTTTAAAGTTATTATAGACAAATGAGTTATAACATGTATTAAAATCAGATATTTTTGCCATTCACAATAGTTTAAGCGGCCGTGCTAGAACCAAGGGATCTGGGGGTACCTAACACCTTCCTTCGGGTCAACAGAATTCCTTACTTAGAATTTCTGGTTCGCAGACTTTATTTGGAAAGTCGAAATTTCCTCGATTCGAGATTTGAATAAATCGGTGACTTAGGACACCTTAGTTTATTCCAAGTGGCGACTCTGAAATAAATAGAATAATCATGTTTCAAATATTGTCACTTAAATTGAAACACATGTCAGGGATCTCTTGGTATCCTCAATAAGTAAGCTGAGAATCTCTTTTTATACCATTATATATATATTGAAACACATGTCAGGGATCTCTTGGTATCCCGCATCTTCAATCCATAATAAGTCAAGTATAGGGGGGTCTCCCGGGAAGCCGTCCCGTAGTCCAAATTTAAAATACACCACCACAACAACTCATAATCACGGAATAAATGCTAAACAATTACAAGAAATATTGATTTCTAATCTAACATGCTTCACAGAGTGCAAATAGTACAGTTAAACAATTAAGCAAGTAAGTCAACTAAGCATGCTTCTCTAAGCTAACACCGGTTAAAAACCATAGTTTAAATAAACAAGCAAACAGAAAATTTCAATGTAATTACTCCAAGTAGAAATGGGTTTACAACAATTTTCTCAAGTACGCGCTTGTCACCTCACGTACGAGGCATTCAAATATTCAGGACATATCCTTAGAGGAAAAGGTCCCCCACACAAGGTTAGACAAGCCACTTACCTCGAACCAGCTCAATATCACTAGAAACCATGCCTTGCCACAAGTATACAACTCCAAATGGCCCAAATCTATTCAATTCAATTACATATCGTAAATAATATAGCAAACAATTGATTCCACTATAAAAATTAAAGCTAGGGTGCAAAAATAGGTAAAATTACCAAAATACCCCTCCAGCCAACGTCTTGGAATTGAATAATTTTCAAATTTTCAGAACTCTCGTACTCTCACGAGTTTAACCATATAAAAATCTCCCAAATCAGAGGTCAAATGCCCCCTCAAAACCCAAAAATTTGGTCTATGATTTTTTACCCCAAATTATCAAGTTTTTGATCCCAAATTCGAATTGAAATGATGCATTTAGCTATATCATGATGAAATATTATGAAAGGGGATCAAAGAAACGTTACCCAATGATTTTCTCTTCAAAACCCACTAAAAATTGTCTTCTTCCGTGCTCTCAATAGATTTCAAACTTATCAAATTAAACCCTCAAAATTTACTATTATTGTCCAGACATTTTCGCTTTTGCGGACAAGGGACCGCTTCTGCGGTCTCGCATATGCGGACAAAGTGCCATTTCTGTGGCTTCCACCTACCATCCCATTTTCTGCTTCTGTTTTCTATGGATCGCTGAAGCGATACCGCTTCTGTGGAATTTCATCCACTTCTGCGGACCTGACCTTGAGATCATGCCTCACTTATGCGGCTGCCTAGCTGCTTCTGCGGCTCCGCTTCTGCGGTCCCCAAGCCACAGAAGCGAAAAAACCAAAAGCTTGCTGCAATTTTTCCTTCCAACTCCATAACTTGCCCATTGAGCATCCGAAATACACCTGAGGCCCCGGGGACCTGAATACCACCTAATACCTCATTCAACCTTGTACCAATCATTAAAACACCTAAAACAACACCAGCAACCCACTAAATCAAGGATTCAAGCCTAAGAACTTCAAATTCTATCAAAATACGCTTTCAATCAAAAACCCAACCAAACCTCGCCCGAATGACTTGAAATTTTGAACACACATCCCAAATGACATGACGCAGCTACAACATATTCCATAATTCAAATCCGACCCTTGAATAAAAAATGTATTATCGGACCAAAAACTTCAAAAATTCAAACTTCGGCATTTCAAGCCTAAATGAGCTACTAACTTCCAAAATATATTCCGAGCACGCTCCGAGCCCTAAAATAATCTAACGGAGCTAATGGAACCATCAAATTTCTATTCCAATGAAATCTTTACAATGTTCCAAGTACGGACCATTTTTCAACTCTTAAGCTCTCATTTAGGGACTAAGCGTCCCAAAACACTCTGAACCCTAACACCGAACGTCCCAGCACATCAAAAAAGAATAAATGAACTTAGGGGAAGAAATTAATGGGGGATTAGGGCATAAATTCCAAAAAAAACCTGGTTGGGTCGTTACACGACTCCGCGGAAGCGAAGAAGAAGCCGTAGAAGTGGACGAGGGCGAGGGCAGCCAGGACCTCATAAGCGGCCCTTGTTCCGCTGATGCAGAACTGCAGGAGCAGTTTGCTGACCGTAGAAGCAGAAAGCCTAGAGTGGATGGGAGCCGCAAAAGCCGCAAGTAGTCGGTAGAAGCAAGATCGCGGAAGCGGACAAAGTTCCGCTGAAGCGAAAATGCTAGGCAGTAGGCTTGATATAAAATCGTGATTTGGGGGTTTATTTCTATCATATTTCATGGCTTTGGTGATTTTGGGAGGATTCAAGAGATGTTCTTCATCAACAATGTCAAGGTAAGTTATTTCTTCCTATTATGAGTTAAACACATTAATTAAGTATGGATTATAGTATGAAAATGGGTAGAAAATTGATGGTTAGAGGAGGACCTAGAAATATTGTGTTCTTGGAATTTAGCCACGATTTTGAGTATGAAATTAAGAGAAAATTGTATACTTGAGGTCCTAAGGTCATGGGTAACCTTTTTCTTTGAGAAATTTTGGAATCCGGGCACGTGGACTAGAGGGCATTTTTGTTAGCTTTTTCATCAGGATTGGGAATTGTTGTAAATTGGGTTGTAAAGTATAATTGAGAATATAATAATGGGTTTATATGATCGTTGCCTAGTTTTGGAGCATTGTGCGTTGGTACAAGTTTTCGGAAGAATGTAGAACGCCGGTTGTGGATCTTCGGAGCGAGGTGAATCTCCTTTTCTAATCTTTTGAGGGGGAATTTACACCATAGGTGAAGTAATTGATTATGTGCTCCTATTTGTGGGGGCTACATATGCATGGGGTGATGAGAGTCCGTGCGTAGCTACAATTATACTATTGTTTGGGTAGTTAGGACCCAAAAGCATGTTATACACTTTAATTGCTTAACTCACATCAAATTAGTAAGTAAATTTCTAAAAGGATTAAAGTTCATTTCTTAAATTGCTAAAGGAGAATTAGTTTTATTTGAATAAATGTTCCCCGATAAGTTCTTATTTGACTGATTGAGCATGTATTTATGTGTGCCTGCATCGCATGGATGATCCCCGAGTAGGATATGTGTTTAATTATGAAACAGGCCAAACGCCTGCGTGAGAATAGATGCATTTTTGGTTTGTGCCGCTCGATCCTCGGTAGTGCACAATTTACATTTCTGTTGGAGCAGGCCGTCGACCTCAGCATGATTTGTGCATGTATGTGTTGTTGTCTTCAACTTCATTAAGTTATTATTGCTCTTTGGTGGCTTAAAAATATTTGGAACATATTAAAGAGAAATTTTGGAAATTTACCTATGAAATAATTACGTGTTTACTTGTTTCCTCTAGCTGGATTAGAATCATGTTTATAAAATAAATCCATTTTTTAATATGTATATTGAGGATAAATAATCATTGGACTTTTAGAGAGTGTTAGAGTTGACCATCTCGTCTCTACCCCTTCGAGATTAGGCGGGACAATCACTGAGTACACGTTAATTATGTACTCATACTACACTTCTGTGCATTTCTGTTGCATAAATATACATATACCTCTAGCAGCCTATTGGGCATAGCATCATGGATGACGCTAGGACTAGGTGAGTTGCATCATTCAAGGCGACCGCAACTAGGGTAGTCCTTCCAGCGTACAGTATTTACTTTCCATCCACCATATTCCGGATGGATGTTGTATTTTATTTCTCTTATCAGTAGTTGCTCATGTACATGTGACACCGAGTTTCTGGGATGGTTTCCAACGGATTTGTACTAATTGTTAATATTTAAATTTGCATTCAAGCAGTGAATTTATTTATAAAAAAATGAAAAGAAAAACCTTAGATTTTCAAAAGTATTAAAAGAGGAATTAATTGATAAGTTAGTTGGCTGGCCTGAAAGAGGTGTCTAGCGCCACCATGACCCTTAGTAGATTTTGGGTCGTGACAACATGGTATCAGAGCTCTAGGTTCCCATCGGTCTCACGAGTCTTGAGCAAGTCTAGTAGAGTCTTGTGGATCGATCTATAGGGCTATTAGGAGTACTTCCCTTCTTGATTTCCTTTTCGTGTGGTTCGATTCCTTTGAGGTTTATGCCTTTGAATTCTTCCCACTTAATCTTACGCAAGCGCTTGTCACAAATCGAGAATTTGAAGAATTGAAATGGCACTTCAATTTTGGTGCAAGATGATTTTCCTAGGATAGTTGGTTGGACTATTATAGTCGCATTTTGGAGGGATATTCTATAGTTTCAACTCAGTAACAGAACTTCTAAGAGACTTGAGGCTAGGCACAGGTTGCCATGATGCTTATATGCGATTATTCTGCAGTGTTGTCGTAATAGTAAGGTGTTGACCACGTGTCGGGGCAGTGAATGAATTGAAGGGAGATTTACTCAGTATGTAATCAAGGGATTCAATATTTTATTCCCGACAGGGGAAAAGATAGTCGGACTGAGGATGGTCAGGTGTGGGCTGGTGGAAGTAATGAGGCTTGGTATTCGCAAGCGTGGTTGAGCTTCCTTTTATGAGAAGGTGTCATGGTCCTGATTGAACGTACTAAGTTGTTGGTGTTATATTCTGCTACAATTTTCCTTTATGACAAGATATTGTGAAATAATATTAGAGGTACAACTGTTAGATATCGCATGATGCGGTGGTTTAAGATCGAATCAGAATTTCAAATGTTGACAGCTCGATAAAGATGACCTTTGGAAATGTTTAAAGTTATCATCAATGGTGGATTCAAGTGCCACGAAGATAGATTTCATTTAAGTCAACAATTGAGCAGCAAAGTTTGAGGAAGGACAAGTGAAAGTGTTAGGTGGTGTTTAAAATTTCTCGAAGTCCAAGTATGAGAGGCAAGGTCGAGTGACCGATTAAGTAGGTGAGTTCCGTCAAAGTGGGAGAGTGGCGGGTGTTGCATATGGACTTGGTAGTAGGAAGACTACGCGCCCTAAGGAGAGTTTGGATCGAATTGGGGAATTTTAATGATTGGTGATTAAAGCCTATGGGTATGATCTGAAGTATGGGCTATTATGCGGCAGAAGATTGATATGGCGAAAAGGAGCTGCTTGAAATGGAGGAGGGTACAGCATAACCCTAAATTGGAAGGATGTTGTCGCACATTTAATTGAAGCCTGCGAGGAGCAAATAGACTTGTGCAATGAAAGGTGAGCTCTGACCCAGGATGGGCTATTGGCGTTATAGTGAATGTACCCCATACAGTTCCGTGGGAAGATGTCGGGATGTGATTCCCCTAGGTGGGTTATTCCTCGTGAGCAGGTTAGCGGTCGCGTGGTTGGCAAAGCGTCTGCACGAAATTATATTGGTTGTTCAATGAAGAGATGGATTGTGCGAATGTGGACGATGTCTCATAATATGAAAGATGGGGATGTATAGGAAGATTCCGAGAAATTTTGATAACTTATGGCGCGAGGTTAGGTCAATAAGAGGTAAAAAGGTCGGGCAAACTCAAGAATGGTGAAATGATTGCTTCAAGCTAAGTGGGAGAGTCCCGCCGCTTATGATTGGGCGGTATGATTAACTACTTGCGTGATTTCTAGTTATTAGCATATTGATGGATAATTGAGCTACAAGAAAAGACCATAGGTAGTAATTCGAGCAAATGAATTGGTGGAGGCATGCGATGGTTGGCCTTATTGGCTCATGTTCGGACATGGGAAAAGGTTCATGATTTATGCCTTGTACGGATATGGGTTTCTGAGAAAGTGATTTTGTCGGGTGCTTTGCCGTGAGAGTATTCGTGTGTTATAAAATTTATGGAATGAATTATATTCAGGGCCAAGTCAGAGCGGGTGGTACTTAACGATTTCAAGCTTATAGGTACTGTGAGCACGTGATTTTTTCACTAAGCAATAAAATTCCAAAATTAAAATAAATAATATTTTTGTTTGCAATTATATGTTTTGATTGAATAAAGTGAAATTGTGTGTTTGAACAATCAAAAAATGAAAATTAGAAAATTAAAAAAAATAGTTTAAGTATAAATATCACAAATAAAGGAATTAAAAGGAAATTAACAAAAATACAAGTAAAATCCAAAAAATAAAGAAAAAGAGCAAAAAATGTCAAAAAATATCAGAAAAACTAGAAAAATTAGGAAATGAAAAGAATTTGAATAATTGAAGAAGAATATAAAAAGAGAAATAAAATACAACAAGAAAATATACAAAACAATAATTAAAATCATGAAAATACACAACTGAGCCAAATGCACAAGCCCTAATACATTGGCCCAGACAATTTAAAAGACCGGTCCAATTGTTTTATAACAATCAATCTGAGCCGTCCATCTACCTTGATCTAACCGCTGAGTCTTAATCTTGGTTTTAAATTGAAACGACACAGCTTCGTTATCAAATCTGAGTCGTCCATTTATGAGATCTAACGGAGACAGATCTCCACTTAAAACTGAACGACACCGTTTAAGGGTATTAGATCCTGGTCGTTGATCAAAGAAAATCCAAGGGCCAGGATCCATCGATTCACTATGGGTATATATAGGCTTGGTCTCTTCAGAGACCAGCCATTCTCTTCTTAGAAAAAACCCTAGCCGCCTGTGTTATCTTCTTCTGCATTCATCTTCTCACTGGCCATGGAGACTGGCCGTCTCTCAGGGCCGTCTCCGGCCATTTCCAAATCCCAAACCACCCTTTTCTTGCTTCTCTACACCAGACCACCATGAAAACCCAGAGAAACCCTAAAAGCCCTAATTTTCTTGAAATTCCGGCCACCGGAGTTCTTCTCCGGTGACCACAGCCTCTGAAATAGACCTTCAAACTAACACCCCTGAAACGTCTTGCCTTGATCTTTAACCCCATGAACCCACTTTCCTTCGAATATCCCTCTAACTTCTCGAATCTTCGAGAACAAGTCGCCGGAACCCTAACTCTAGCAGACTTACAACCCCACCTCCAAAAGATACCTTCTTGTGTCTGTAACACCTCTTTCCTTTACCAAACACCCAATAAAAGACTTCAAATCTGAAGTCTGAAATCTGAAAAGAAAAAGTAAAGACAACTGGAAAAAAGAAAAGAAGAAAGAAAAAGAAAAGAACAAGAAAAATAAAATAGAAAAATGGGGAAGCTCGGGAGATGTGATGACCCGGTCCGTCATCATGTGAGTTATCACCTTGTTATCCTCGTTATATGTTTGTTGATGTTGTAATAGGCATGTTGGGTAAGTTTGAGTCAAATCGGGTTGAGTTTGGTTGAAATTGAGACAAATAGTCTCTTAGAAGAAGAAATATTTGGGAAAAGTCAATCGGATGTTGACTTGTGAGTTAGAGAGCTCGGAATCGAATTCTGATGATTCGGTCAGCTCCGGGAGGTCATTTGTGGCTTAGGAGAGCAATCGGAATCGAATTTGGTAGTCCGGTGTAGAAATAAGCTTGAATTGGCTAAGGTTGAATTTTGGCGAAATCCGAACGGTGGGTGAGATTTTGATCCGGGAGTCGGAATGCAATTCCGACAATTCCTATAGCTTCGTTATGTGATTTTGGATATGCCTGCAAATTTTCAAGTCATTCGGACATCGTTTGGTCGGGTTTATGATCGAATGTGATTTTTTAAAGTTAAAGTTAAACTTACGCTTGAATTTGTTAAAAACGGACGATTTTGATGTTAACGATAGAGTTTTGATGATTGGAACAAGTTTGAATAAGGTTATAGGACGTGTTGGTGCTTTTGGTTAAGGTCCCGGGGGCCTCGGGTGAGTTTCGGGGTGGTTTCGGACCATTTCTTGGCCATTTTTAACGTTGGTTTATGTCTGTAGCAGTGTTCTACGCGATCGCATACAATGGGTCGCGATCGCGGTGAGTAAAATGTGCGAAAAATATTAATGAATCGCGATCGCGTGAAATGCTCCGCGATCGCGAAGAAGGAAATTTCTGTTGCATTCATCCTACTTCGGAAGCTCATATATTTTTATATACAAAGAATTGTGAGGTGATTCAAAAACAAAAGTTGTAGCACATCGTGTCTAGTTTTCATAAAACTAAAGAAATATGGATTTGGACATACGTGGGAAACGTTATGGATGTTACACTATAGGGTGTCCGAGAAGGATCTCTAATACTCATGTCTAGATTGGGAAATATATATCTCGAAATGTATAAGGATTCAGGAAGTTAGCAACAAATGAAAGTTATATCCCTATGTGTCTAGTTTCCATAACATCAAACCATTCATCATACGGAGTTGTGTGCAAAGAGTTATGACCATTATACTGAAGCCTGTCCGTAGAAACCGGAATTTGTTCACCGCAATCGCGAAGCTTTTCCCGTGATCGCGAAGGGTAAATTTTGGGCCAAATTGTGTTCTCCGTGATCGCAGAGCCATTCCCGCGATCGCGATGAGTAATATGCCTGGGCAGAATGTTTTTAAAACATTCAAGGCCCGAAATCAACCCATTTTTCCACCATTTTTGGTCATTCTTGAGAGCTTTTGGACGGGAAATGAAGGGATTTCGACGGGGAATCGTTGGAGGTAAGTTTTATGAGTTAAATACATGATTTTATCAAACAATCTTCCATTAATTCTCTTAATTTGGGTAAGAAATCAAGAAAATTAGGGCTTTGAGCAAAAATCTTAAAATGGGGATTTGAAGGACCATTTGTAGTCCGAATTGGGATTTCTTGGTATGTACGGACTCGTGGAGAGACGAGGATTCTGAAAATATGAGTTTTATAATTTTTCGAGAAGCGCACCAAAAGTCAGGTTTTGACAACTTCGTGGGTTTTGATGCAATTTGGGTTATTTCGAATGAGTTGCGTAAATTTGGCATCCGAGGAGATTGATTTGGGAGGCAAGCGCAAGACGGACTAAGGCTTCTACCGGTTCGAGGTGAGTGGTGATAGTAATTAATGTACTGAGGGTTTGAAACCCCGTACTAGCACTTCACAGTGCTATGTTGAGATGAGACACGCGTCTTGTGACGAGCGTGGTGACATTTTGATTGGGAACTTGGACTTGGTCCTTCCCGACTAATAGTACATTATGTGTTATGACTGATAATAAGATTATAACTGTGCAATTGGGCTGATAGTCATGTTTGGGGCCTTGTGCCGATCTGTAGAGCATTAGGGAACCTATAGAGCTAGGTGACCCTTATATCATGTTGGAAACATACACTCAGCCGTAATTACAACTGTATAGCATATTACGAGCCAGTACTAGATGTGTACTTTGAGAGATACTACCTAGGGTGGAATTTCCTATTTTAGCTGAGTGGGCCTGAGAGGCCAGGTCTATATTGACTAAGATAGGGTCGAGGACCCACTGTGATATATTATACTGGGCCTGATAGGCCATGTATATTGACTGAGACAGGGTCTAGGACCCACTGTGATATATTATATTGGGCCTGAGAGGCCAAGCATATATTGACCGGGATAGGGTCGAGGACCCATTATGAGGTATTATATATATATACCTACATTGGATCGGGCTGCACGCCGCAGCAGTATGTATATTGGATCAGACTGCACGCCGCAGTAATATACATGTAATATACATGTGGGACGGAGTGCACGCCGCAGTATCATTGCGCTTGGGCTGTAGGAGCCCCTTCGGATCTGAGTCTGCACACATTCTCAGTGAGCGCTGGTGTATATTATGGAATCGGGCTGCACACCGCAGCAGTATAGCTATATATGTATATATATATTGGATCGGACTGCACGCCGTAGTAATATATGTTTTGGATCGGACTGAACGCTGCAGTATCATAGAGCTTGGGACTAGGGAGCCCCTCCGAAGTTTGTATACACCCCTAGTGAGCGCCGTCGACGTTAAATGGGGCGGGCTGCGCGCCGCAGCGGTATATATATTGGAGCGGGCTGCACGCTGAAGCATTATACTTATTCATATCCTTATACATACTTAAATACTTATACATTGTAGACATATGTATTTATCTACATATATTGAGATGGTTGTACACCGAAGTGGTACGAGTGAGAGTTTGGTCAGTGTTGGACCTTGTTGAGGTAGATGTGGACTAGGGACCAGAGTACTCGTTGTAGTGATGACTTACTTGTGGGGGTTTGCCTTAGAATTGTTAGGTGATGGTACAGGAGTTCATACTTTCAGTTATTGCTTATTATTATTACTCACTGAGTTGAAATATACTCACCCCACTCCCCTACACTTTTTGTGCAGATTCACAGGTGCCCGAGAGCAGTTGAGTTGTTGTAGCTGCTGATCATCATCTACTTTTGCGGAGACTACGAGGTAGCTGCCAGCGTTCGCAGAGCCCATTTTCTCCTTCCTTATCATCTTGTTGTCTTCATTTTGCCTAGACTTTTTTGTATTAGGATGTTATTCTGTAGAGGCTCAGTCTCGTGACACCACGATATGTTGGGACCGTACTTCGTATGCTATTACTATCACGCTTATCATTTGATATGATCACTTGCTGTTTAAGTTTAATTTGATTAATAATTGGTTGGATTAAGAGGTAATATGGTCGGGCTTGCCTAGCATTGTGTTGGGCGCCATCACGACCGGGGTTTGGGTCGTGACAAGTTGGTATCAGAGCCTAGGTCAACAGGTCTCGCGAGTCATGAGCCGGTTTAGTAGAGTCTCGTGGATTGGTACGGGGACGCTTGTAATTATCCTCGGGAGGCTGCAAACCTTTTAGGAAAGCTTCAAATTCTTGAAATTCTTATCGTGCATACTTGATTCACTTGAGTTATGGTTCTTGAAATTCCTTCAGCACGTTGATGTGCGCACTCGAGTGCTTAGTGATAAATTTGCCTTGACGGCTTATGATTCCCCAAATCGAGGGACGAGATATAATCTCTGTGACTTCATGTTGGGCTAGTTTGGAGGACTTGAGGTCGGATCCTTGTCTATGGCTTGAGCACCGAGGTGCTAATTTCGTGAGCCGGTATTATGAAATTCATGCGATCAGTATTGATCCTAATTGTGAAATTGGTAGTTTGATAATGGGTGAGCTGCAATGTATTCAATTCTTATTATGATCTGTTACATAGCCCTAACTATGGCCGTGGTGAGTATGTTCATGTTCCTTAATGGAAAGGTAAAGTGCATTACGTGTGGTAGTATGAGTTCAGACGCAGGAAGACCAAATTGGTTGTGCTAGGTGTATTATGGCGAAAGGTATATGTGTTATGATTTGAGCAGGTGCATCGCATGTTCATGTACTAATGCTGATGATATAATTGTGTAGTATTGAGATTTATGTTGTTGATATGTATTGTGATGTCTTGTCGATTTGCGGATGTATTGTTAGGACAATTTTGGTGATTCACTGGCAGGTGGATAGGCCAAATTACAGAGGAAACTCTATCGAAATTTCTGGAAAATTTGGGGCTTAGAAAATAATTCTGTCACCTAGATAATAGGCTTAAATGGTGTGTGTATAAATGCAAGAGTTGCAAAAGAGTTAATATGTGTGATGATTCGAATCTCCGCCAAAGCTTGTAAATGACTTGAGTTTAATCTAACTAGAATATTGTGGCATCAATCGAGTAAGAATGCTGTGAGGGGCTAGAAGTGCCTTGACGTATATGGCTTCGAGCTAAGTTGGGGAGGTTGCTATTGATTAGCCGATTGCACGGTTGTGTGCTATGTTGATCCTGTCTCTAAGTACGTCGGAAATTTTGGTAAAGGTTATGGTGCTTCATAGATCTGAAGAAATACTAGGGGTGTTTTGAACTGCTGTTGGTAAAGAATGTTCAGCATATAGAAAAGAAAGATAGATAATTATATCTGAATGTAATCATGTTCTGCGGTGTCAGAGTTCTAATAAGGCACGAGTGGTTGTGTTCAATAAGGCAGTTGAATTATAATCGGTTGAGGGTGAATGACGCCCGATAATTGTTTTACGATGTTCAAGATTTTGCTTGTAACGGTAAGGTGTTTTAAGGTTGTGCATGCGGCTAAAGATGGTGGTTTCATTAGAAGAGATCAAGACTTGTGTTATATTATGTGAATGATGGGATTCTATGTATCCGTATTGGAAGGTAATGATAACGAATTCAAATCCCAGGAAGTTCTTCAAATAAAGTATTGTAGAAGGTAGTACTCTGGGAAACATTTGAGAGAGCATTCGGCGGCCGGTGAGCCTTAGACCGTGTGGTATTGTGTATGAGTCTCGTATGGTAACCTGAGTTGAGGTATTGTGATCCTTCAGTAAAGGAGAATATTAAGTTAAAGATGATAATAAACCGAAACAGTATGAAAAGGGCACGAGTAACTCCTAGTGTGTGTTTGAGGTAATGAGCCTTGCAGTTATGGTGCAACAAAGCTCTTGATGAGCTAGTAGTTTCGTAGCTCGATGTGGGTAAAAGGACTCAGTCCTGGCAGTTAAGCTTATGCAATAAATGGGAGGAAAGAGTTGTGATGTGTTTTGTCATGGTTTGAAAATGAGTATATTCCTATCGGTATGCGAAGCATGGAATGGGCAATGAGTTTTCTCTATCTGGGATCATGAAAGTTCTTGACTAGTTGAGTGCGCCGATGTTTGCGGCGTAGGAAAGGAATATGAATTTCCATGTTATCTTAGTGTGGTATGGTATATGCGATGTGTTATGAAAAGTTGATAATGGCATATTCAAGGCTTTGAGATTTGTTCATATTACATGGGAAGTCATTAAAAATCCCCAAGCAGCGTGGGCATCTGCAGATAATCTGAGAATCAAACTTCCTGGTGATTAAGGAAAATGGTACTGCTATTCTAGTGATTTGGCATAGGGAGATTTCTGAATGGCGTACGTGGTATGAATGAATGCTTGATGTGTGTTACGTGTTCGTACGGTGGGGAGTGGAATCAGGCATAGTGATTCATGTGTTATATATGGGTTGGAGACTAGAAGTTCTCATAATCCGCCTACGTAATGGTGGTATCTCGTGTGTATCAGCACCGTATAGCGATTGTTGGAAATTGGAAGCACCAGTGGCTCTGTCGTTACTTGATAAGATGTATTTGGATAATGATATATGATTGCAGACTAGTTGTCATTAGTCAGGTTGTCTAGACTGATGTGATATGGACTATGTCAGAAAAATGTCACAAACTGCATGGCAGAGAGCATCTGGTCATGCTCCAGCAGGGTAGAGGTACCTTAAGGCCAGCGGACGGCTGGTAGGTATTGCTTGTCAGTTGGGCCTTCATGGCAAATGTCAGTGTAGAGGTATCTACCATTGATTCAGCTCCAGTATTGAGAAACTTTGTCGGATGCGTTTCATGTGGCCGAGCTTGAGGCTATATATATATATATATGTTTGTTGGAATGAGCAACTTGACTCGATGTTCATTCCCCTTGCTAGATGTATTCGTGGATCGGGTGGCACGCCGCCACATGTATGGTATCTGGATCGGGTGGCACGCCGCCACGGGTATGTAATTGGAACGGGTTGCGGGCCACAATAGTGTGATGTGGAAAATATAGCTTCATATATGTTACTTTGTATACAATACTTCCTAGCTTCCGAGGAATTGTCCATATTCGGTATCGCTCGGGGAATAGCACATCAGTTGTGTCGTTTCAGGATTTGATAGCGTATATCAATTGTATCACCGTAGGTGTGATTGATTTCTTGAGTTCAGACCTAAATATGTGAATGGATGACCGTTCTGAGCATGGTGACTAGAGGTGCTTCAGGAGTAATAGTGTTTGGATAGAATCAGGAGCGGTGGCAAGGCCACGTGGTGTTATGACCTTTCGAAGAGGATTCAGGTACTCTAATTCTATGATGTGAGACGAGATCTCAGTTATGTGTTGCGATGGTATTGAAGAATTTGAATTGTAGCTCTTTGTGTGAGTCTATTGTCATGAATCGAGTGTGTTCAGGTCGTTCTTATTGGAGCCTGTGTTGTGCTCGTCGCGGCTTAGGCCAGTGTTGAGGTGTCATATCACCAGTGTGGTGTGTTATAATCGAAATGATCGCTTGAGTCATTAATGAGTGCGAGCATATTTGATCTTAGCTTTTTAGAAATGTAATATCGAGGTTTGGCTCCGAAAACTAATGTGGTATCAGTTTTAAAAGGGAAATGGATTCACGAATGGTTGACCCGAGAGATGGGTTCGGCATATCGCGTGCTTCAGTTGCCGTGGGCAGGATGTGAAGGTGTTGGAATAAGACTCTAGCTAATGAGAGAGGTTCTTTCTGCTAGTATTTGGCTATTGTGGCCAATTGTCATGATTAGAGATTATTGTATCGAGTGATTGGCTTGTTTGATACATCATGTGATCTCACCCGGAGTGGCGAGTTGGCTATTACAGTTGGATTGTGTGTACTCTGAGTATAGATGTGGGATTCAGATTTGGTATATGATTTCGGAAAGTGCAATGTGGTTTATGGTTCAGATAGACTGTGGAAATTCAGCTATACTATGTCATCGGACTTATTAAAGATAGGGTGAAGTGGTATCACCCCGAGTATATGCTTGGTCAGGTCATTCAGCTATTGTGTTGAATCTAGAACAACTCTTGGTCCGCTCGAGGACGAGCGTTTGTTTATGTTGGGGAGAATGTGATGACTCGGCCCGTCATCATGTGAGTTATCACCTCGTTATCCCCGTTATATGATTGTTGATGTTGTAATAGGCATGTTGGGTAAGTTTGAGTCAAATCGGGTTGAGTTTGGTTGAAATTGAGACAAATAGTCTCTTAGAAGAAGGAATATTTGGGAAAAGTCAACCGGATATTGACTTGTGAGTTAGAGATCTCAGGATCGAATTCTGATGATTCAGTCAGCTCCGGGAGGTCATTTGTGGCTTAGGAGAGCAATCAGAATCAAATTTGGTGGTCCGATGTAGAAATAAGCTTGAATTGGCTAAGGTTGAATTTTGGCGAAATCCGAACGGTGGGTGAGATTTTGATCCGGGAGTCGGAATGGAATTCCGACAATTCCTGTAGCTTCGTTATTTGATTTTGGATATGTCTGCAAATTTTCAAGTCATTCGGACATCGTTTGGTCGGATTTTTGATAGAATGTGAATTTTTAAAGATAAAGTTAAACTTAAGCTTGAATTTGTTGAAAACGGACGATTTTGATGTTAACGATAGAGTTTTGATGATTGGAACAAGTTCCAATAAGGTTATAGGATGTGTTAGTGCTTTTGGTTGAGGTCCCGAGGGCCTCGGGTGAGTTTCGGGGTGGTTTCGGATCATTTCTAGGGCATTTTTAACTGCTGGTTTATGTCTGTAGCAGTGTTCTATGCGATCGCGGACAATGGGTCGCGATCGCGGTGAGTAAAATGTGCGAAAAATATTAATGAATCGCGATCGCGTGAAATGCTCCGCGATTGCGAAGAAGGAAATTTTTGTTGCATTCATCCTACTTCGGAAGCTCATATATTTTTATATACAAGAAAATTTGAGGTGTCTCAAAAAGGAAAGTTGTAGCACATCGTGTCTAATTTTCAGAAAGCTAAAGAAATATGGATTTGGACATTCGTGTCAAATGTTATGGACGTTACACTATAGGGTGTCCGAGAAGGATCTCTAATACTCATGTATAGATTGGGAAACATATATCTCGAAATGTATAAGGATTCAGGTAGTTAGCAACAAATGACAGTTATAGCCCTATGTGTCTAGTTTCCAGAACATCAAACCATTCATCATACAGAGTTGTGTGCAAAATGTTATGACCATTATACTGAAGCCTGTCCGGAGAAACCGAAATTTGTTCACCGCGATCGCGATGCTTTTCCCGCGATCGCGAAGGGTAAATTTTGGGCCAAATTTTTTTCTCTGCAATCGCAGAGCCATTCCCGCGATCGCGATGAGTAATATGCCTGGGCAGAATGTTTTTAAAACATTCAAGTCGCGAAATCAACCCATTTTTCCACCATTTTTGGTCATTCTTGAGAGCTTTTGGACGGGAAATGAAGGGATTTCGACGGGGAATCGTTGGAGGTAAGTTTTATGAGTTAAATACATGATTTTATCAAACAATCTTCTATTAATTCTCTGAATTTGGGTAAAAAATCAAGAAAATTAGGGCTTTGAGCAAAAATCTTAAAATTGGGATTTGAAGGACCATTTGTAGTCTGAATTGGGAGTTCTTGGTATGTACGGACTCGTGGAGAGACGAGGATTCCGAAAATATGTGTTTTATAATTTTTCGAGAAGCGCACCAAAAGTCGGGTTTTGACAACTTCGTGGGTTTTGATGCAATTTGGGTTATTTCGAATGAGTTGCGTAAATTTGGCATATATTGATGTATTATCATTGATTTTGAACAGATTTGGCATCCGAGGAGAATGATTTGCGAGGCAAGCGCAAGACGGAATAAGGCTTCTACCGGTTCGAGGTGAGTGGTGATAGTAATTAATGAACTGAGGGTTTGAAACCCCGTACTAGCATTTCACAGTGCTATGTTGAGATGAGACACACGTCTTGTGACGAGCGTGGTGACATTGTGATTGGGAACTTGGACTTGGTCCTTCCCGACTAATAGTACATTGTGTGTTATGACTGATAATAAGATTATAATTGTGCAATTCGGTTGATAGCCATGTTTGGGGCCTTGTGCCGATCTGTAGAGCATTAGGGAACCTATAGAGCTAGGTGACCCTTATATCATGTTGGAAACATACACTCAGCCGTAATTACAACTGTATAGCATATTACGAGCCAGTACTAGATGTGTACTTTGAGAGATACTACCTAGGGTGGAATTTCCTATTTTAGCTGAGTGGGCCTGAGAGGCCAGGTCTATATTGACTGAGATAGGGTCGAGGACCCACTGTGATATATTATACTGGGCCTGAGAGGCCAAGTCTATATTGATTGAATTAGCGTCGAGGACCCACTGTGATATATTATATTGGGCCTGAGAGGCCAAGCATATACTGACTGGGATAGGATCGAGGACCCATTATGAGGTATTATATATATACCATTATTGGATCGGGCTGCACGCCGCAGCAGTATGTATATTGGATCGGACTGCACGCCGCAGTAATATACATGTAATATACATGTGGGACGGACTGCACGCCGCAGTATCATCGCGCTTGGGCTGTAGGAGCCCCTTCGGAGTCTGAGTTTGCACACATTCTCAATGAGCGCTGGTGTATATTATGGAATCGGGCTGCACGCCGCAGCAGTATAGCTATATATATAGATATATCTGCACGCCGCAGCAGTATAGAGATATATACATATATATATTGGATCGGACTGCACGCCGCAGTAATATTTGTGTGGATCGTGCTGCACGCCGCGGTATCATAGCGCTTGGGCCTAGGGAGCCCCTCCGAAGTCTGTATACACCCCCAGTGAGCACCGTCGACGTTAAATGGAGCGGGCTGCGCGCCATAGAGGTATATATATTGGAGCGGGCTGCACGCCGCAGCATTATACTTATTCATATCCTTATACATACTTAAATACTTATACATTGTAGACATATGTATTTATCTCCATATATTGAGATGGTTGTACACCGAAGTGGTATGAGTGAGAGTTTTGTCAGTGTTGGACCTTGTTGAGGTAGATGTGGACTAGAGATCAGAGTACTCGTTGTAGTAATGACTTACCTGTGGGGGTTTGCCTTAAAACTGTTTGGTTATGGTACAGGAGTTCATACTTTCAGTTATTGCTTATTATTATTACTCACTGAGTTGAAATATACTCACCTCACTCCCCTGCACTTTTTGTGCAGATTCACAGATGCCCGAGAGCAGTTGAGTTGTCGTAGCTGCTGATCATCATCTACTTTTGCGGAGACTACGAGGTAGCTACCAGCGTTCGTAGAGCCCGTTTTCTCCTTCCTTATCATCTTGTTGTCTTCATTTTTCTAGACTTGTTTTTATTAGGAAGTTATTCTGTAGAGGCTCAGTCTCGTGACACCATGATATGTTGGGACCGTACTTCGTATGCTGTTACTATCACGCTTATCATTTGATATGATCACCTGATGTTTAAGTTTAATTTGATTAATAATTGGCTGGATTAAGAGGTAATATGGTCGGGCTTGCCTAGCATTGTGTTGGGCGCCATCACGACCGGGGTTTGGGTCGTGACAGGAGACCAATCCTGCAAGCTAAGTCCCCTTTCCTTATCTTTGATTCTGTTATTGTTGGTTAAGCATGCTTTTCTGTGTTAGTTATGTTTTTCTTTGATTTAGTTGATTAGTCAGTTGCATGTTAGATAAGTTTCTTCTTTTAAAAAAATTCTTATTATAAATCTGTTTCTTTTAGTAGCATGCTTCATTAGTCTTGTTGATAAAACTGCCTATTACACTTGATTAAATATGCTCGAGCCTTTTAGGGTTTTTGTGAGTTTGAACATGAAAATATTTTGAATATATATCTTTTATGTCAAATCTGTTATGCTATGTCTGAATCTGAGTTGTGAGTTGTTTAATTGAAATTCAACCATATTCAAATTTCTCTCTGAGTTTTGGTTAGATGATAAATGATTCTGATTTGTGGGTATGTGTGCAAATTGATATAAAAGGCTATGTTTGTGATAAGTTCATGTTATTAGACTACAATTAATCCTATTATGCTCTATGGGATATTGGTTATAGTTGTATTAGACAAGTAATTAGATAACTAGCTAATTCTGAAATCATGATAAGTAGTTTAATTAGGCTAAAATTGAAAATGACATAAAAATGGTTATACTTGAAATTACAATAGAGTGGTCAGTATTGAAACGGCCAATTCTGTAAAGTCCTTAGGCTCAAATCTAAAGGGCTAGTTCTGAAAATGGCCAACTCTTTAATAATAGACCTTAATTCTCAAACTGGCTAAATCTGCAAGTCTTAACTTAACTCCAAGTAGCCAGTATAACAATAATGACTAATTTGGCAAAGCCAAGTCCAAAATACTGGACTGGCTAAATCTGAAAGAGTTTAAACCTTAACAAATAAGTAGGCTAGTCCTGCAAATTAATTCTAATAGGCATTAATGAGAGATCCTCTTACAAGAGATTAAAATTGAAAAGAAATTAAAGTCCAAATCTGGCTAAGTCTTAAATGACCTATGAAATACTGGACAGAAGTTAAATAAGGCATAAAATCTAAATACCCAAACCTTATATAGGTCGGGTAAATAGCAACTAATAATGGGGGCATAGAAGGAATGAAAAATGGCGTAATTGTAGATTTAATAGAGCCTGTAAGGATAAATCAGACATTTAGGCCTAGTATTTCTGCAATAATGCACAAAACAAAGGGTATAATAGAACCAACAAAAAGGCTTATTAGTTAATAACCTTAGCAAGTGAGGGTACATTAGTAACTGACCCCAAATATAAGCCAATAGATCTCCCTAGAACCTTCCAGCAGATGCTGGAAGGCATTTTTGAATCTAAAATAGGTATCGAAGTGTAATAAACAAAATATTAAATGGAGGGAATTAGGAATAACTTTTTCAAATTTCCCCCTCAAAATTTCACCATTCATATCTATAAATAGGCTTGAATAAAGCCTGAATAAGGGCTGGATTTTATTATTTCAGAGAATAAATTCTGAAAACTAGAAAATATCATATACTAGGAGTAATTGTTGGGTTTAGTCGAAGCACTATTCTGAAATCTATAGAAATCCTCTATTATCTCTTGGTTTTGTTGGGTTTTCTACTTGTTTTCTACTGCTGTGCTATTGGATTGCTGTTTTGCTGAATCTGGAACTCTTGTTCGATTGTTGATTTCTACTGTGTTATTGTGTTCATTCATCTCTATTACTGTTGCTCTACTGATGTGGTCAACTTGCTTATTCTCTCATTTTTGGCCCCTTAGACTCATAAGAGTTTTTGCTGAATCAGGTACACAGCTGTTACTTCACCATGTAATTGCAGTCAAATTGAAGGGAATACATGAATTGAATTGATTTTCGAAGAACTATTTCTGTTATTTTACTTCTGTTTTAGCATACAAGTAGTTGAATGTGTAATTCAATAGGAAATTTTTGTATAAGTAGTTCATGTGAAGTACGAACAGAAGTTGGAAACAATGTAATAGAGTAGTAAGTAGAATTAGAGTATTGATAGTAATCGAAATCACCTTGTTATCTAATAATAGGTTACTAACTATATTAACTCAGTTAATTTCTAAAAAACGAACTCGTAACAGATATATTCATAACAATATCAGCATGTGATATTGAGTTTAATTCAACATTTGTTTACTCGCTTTAAACAGTCTAATAATAGTTAAAATGATATAGAATAAAACTGGTAGCCGAACATGAAGTCGATAATCATATATTTAATAGAATGTGTTACATAATTAGCTTAATGTTTAGCAGAATTAGTCTCTGATAATTATAAAAGTATGAGTTATAGTTAGTAACTTGTTAATAACGAATCTGCTTCATATAGTTAAGTAAAATTCTATCATCATTAGTCAATAATTAATCTATTTTCTGTAGTTTTATAATTAAGTTGATAAAAAACACAATAAAAACAAAGGTAGTCTGTTAGTTAAATTCAGTTTGTGTTAGATTAGCTGCGGTTCGAAACTGATATTGTAATTTTGAATTATTTCTCTTCATGAATAAATATAACTTGAATTTGCTCTTTTCTGATTCTGAAATATCTGCATATATGATGAATTCCAATTTATGTTTCTCCTTTTCAATTTCATTTGGTTTGGGCCTAACTAATAGTGAGGGCCCAGATCTGAATCGATTAAAAATTGTGCTTCTGATGAATAATTTCATTGTGTTCTTGGCTTTCGAGACTCAGACACATGAATTAGTTTATTGAGTATGAGCCCAAAAAGTCTAGGCCCAGTAACATAAAAGGATAAGGCCTGGACTTGTATTCTGAAAATTATATTATCATTAAATGATTAGGGAAAAAACCAAATGATAGAAAATATAGTTGTATATTAGGATTGGACGTTAAAAATTGAGTGGGACAAGCCTCGCATGAAAACAAAATAGCGGGGCCCCCATATAAACGAATAAAAATATAATAGACTCGGGAAGGTTGATAGCTAATTCCACGACCTTTCCAAAAGATTAACAAGTTGTTAGGCGATGTAGGCGCGATTCTAAAATATACTTTCCCTAATACGAGTGCACATCTAATGTGACTCAAATCATAAATCTCGGCGAAGCCAAAGCGTGTTAAAAGTCACAGGCGTACTGGTTGACTCGAAATACGTTTTCGCAACGTCGCAATTCGTAAAATATTCAAAGTGAAACACGTACATATTGTTTAAAAGAATATAATAAAATCAATTAAGATCAAGAATGACAGTTGAGCGACCGGGGTGGCCAGTACTCTTCTTGTGCAAGATAAAAGCACACTGCACCAATGATTATAGCTGATATCTTCCGTGCTCTCATATCCTGTAAAGCGGGGCATGACTTCTTTGAGGGTTGCAATTTGATTCTCCAGTTTTGGTTGATAGAACATTTGTGTCGTCATCCTCCGTTCTCGAGTTATGGGTCATCTGAGAAGACGTGCATTGAAGAATTTTATATGAGAACAAAAGAGGTTAAGTTGCCGGAAGGAGCAAAAGGTTGGGTTTCATACTTGCGATTGATGACTGCCAGCCAAATTAATTGGGCATACGGATGGTTGCCCCTCGAAGAGGTGATATACATGCCAACAGAAGGCTCGCATTATCATGGATCTTAAAAGCATTCAGCCTTATGCACCGTACAGGGTACTGCGACAGCTTGGGAGATATCAAGTTATAACAAAAGACGGGGACCTCAGCTTACTAGCAGTAGAGATTAGTCCGGACGGACATATCCCGGAAGCAAAGATTCGACAGATTTGGAATGAATCCCAAAGCTTGAAAGTAGACACTTGTGTGGGAAACCGAGCTCAGGGAGAAGTATCGCCAGGGTATGCTGCATGGTATTGCTGGGATGTCGAGCATGATAAACCAATGAAAAGGCCTCACATTCAAGAATTGGCCGAGCAGTCTAAGGCGCACAGAGATTGGGTGGCCAGAGAAAATGAGTATAGAGCCAAGATCAGCTTGCTAGAGAAACAATTTCAAGATCTCAAATTCGAGAGCGGTTTACAAGCGGCACCTGACGAAGGAGTAAAGAAGCAGCTGAGAAGAGATAATGAAATCTTAAAGGCTCAAATTAGAAAAATGAAAATTGCAGCCAAAACCCCAGTTCGTCGCCAGAGATGAGAAATTAATTAGAACTCTTCGGCACAAAGTGAATGACGATAGCTTCGATCTTGATAAAGCAGAAAAGGAGTTAGTCAGGGTTCAGAGACAACTAGCCAGAAATGCCGAGGAAAGAGTTAGAATGGTTTAGCAATTGCAAGATGAACACAAGGTTGAGGTAGCTCGATTGAGAAAGAAAGTCATTATAGCTGGAAGTCAAAAGTAGCAAGATAATCAAAGAGTTTGAAGTAGAGAGAGAACATTGTTACATGGCTATGGCTCGGTTAGAATTTGAGCTACAACAACTACAAAAAGAGAACCAACAAACCTTAGACGCCCGTGCCAAACAGGTCAGTAGACTGCTTCAGAAAAAAATGGTCATCCGAGAGAGAATCGTCAATATTGCTCAGTACTTCACCAAGAAATGCCAATTGTGTGAAGATATTTCCCAGACAACATTCACATCAACAGTAAAGTTCTTTGTAAAGCAAGTAATGTCTGACCTAGATAAACTCCAAAGTGGATTAGCATATAAGCCCGCGGCAAGACCGAACGACGTCTCGCGGGCACTAGGAGCATTAATGTATTCGTAGGGCATGCATTTTGTATTTGTATTTCTTTTTCATTTATAGTACAACATCATTTATAACCGATGTTTTTGCGTATCAATGAAAAAAATCAAAATAAGTTGTTATCATTCTCTTTCCGTTTTTATACAAATTGTCTGGGCGATATGCAAACATGTAGGAACGGAAAACAAAATTGAAAATGAAAAAAAATGGAAAAGAAGAAAACAAGAAAAAAGAAAAAGATGAATAGAAAAGCAATGAAAAAACAGAGGTGAAAAGAAAATGGTGATTCAAAGAGGAATAAATGCCGGAATGATGCATAATGATCAGGGCAAAAGTTGTGATTTTAATTATTACATTTTACCCCTTATGAGCTAACTATTAACAAGTTTTGTTGTTGATGAGTATCAGATTTTTAGCTGGCAACTGGCATTCTGGCATATCACAATTACAATACACGATCAAAAGCTATGTCTAAGGCTATAACTCAGGAGATTGAACCAACCATCATGGACCCAGTACAGGAAGAAAAGGTTGTAGATGTTGCGGGTATGAAATAGGAGATGTATAAGTTAAGGCAGCAAATGTCGGAAATGTACCAAGCCTGGTCCAGGGGTCAACCTTTGCCCACCTATCCAGCCAATCAAGCATATGTCCCTCCCACAAATCCTAATCCTGTACCACCTACCATGAACTCATCTTCCACATACCCAAATTACCAACACTACTATGCCATAACTTCACAGGCACCACCACCACTATCCAAACAAGTTCCACCACAACCACCTTAGGTCGCCCCGGTATATGTGGCACCACCACTTGCCGCTCTACACAAATCGTCGAGTGAACTAGTGTTCCATGTTCAAGACACTCATTATTATCCACCAGAGCCAACATTCAGGTAGTATGACTTCTATACACCACTTATGGATATGATGGAAGAAAATCCTGTCAGAAACTTGGAGCAAGAAAAGATGGCACGGAAGATGAGAAGTCTAGAACAATCTTTCCGTAACATATATACATGGGCTAGGCGGCCAAGTGAGCGTCGCGTATAAAGATTTATGTTTTTTTCCAGAAGTGCAGCTCCAGGCTGGATTCAAGCTACCTAAGTTGATATGTACGATAGACATGGGGATCTGGTAGTGCATTTAAGGGGTTATTGTAGCAAGATGCGTGGTGTAGGGGGAAGAGATGAGTTGTTGATGGCTTATTTTACCAAAGTTTGAGCGGTTCCGCACTGGAGTGGTATACCCACCAGGATCACACCAGATGGTTCATCTGGGATGATCTAGCTCATTCATTCGCTAACCACTTCCAGTACAATTTGGAGATAATTCCAGACAGGCTATCGCTAACAAAAATGGAGAAGAAACCCGGGGAAAGTTTTCGGAAGTACGGGTTTACATGGAGGGAACAAGCTGCACGGGTAGACCCTCCCATGAAAGAAACAGAAATGGTGGATTCCTTTCTACAGGCTTTAGAGCCTACTTACTATGGTCATCTGGTATCCGCAATTGGTAAAACATTCAATGAGGTGCTGAAAATGGGAAGTTTCGTAGAAGAGGGATTGAAAACCAATAAAATCATGAGCTTTTCGGCTATTAAAGCCACAAATCAGGCGATACAAACCGGAATTGGGGGATCTATCGGTAAAAAGAAGAAGGAGGAGGTCACAGTTTATTGAAAGTAGACCGTGGTCTTGGGGCCAAAATACATACAATCACTCACCTCGTCCATACCAACCATACCCACCAGCACCCTACAACCCACCTCCACCATTATCCTCCCACTACTCCACATTTTTCCGTCCGACATGCTCAATATTACCCACTACCTCCCCATGTATGGAGAGCCCAAACTCCACAAAACGTCTACCACACACAAAAAACATACCCACATTCCAGAACATATAAAAATCCAAATAGACCCAACTTCCGTCAAGATCCGGAAGTAAGAGGAAACAGAGCCCAAACAAAGAAAACATTCACTCCATTAGGCGAGTCATACACCAGTCTTTATCATCGCCCGAGGGAGTTGGGGATGCTAAGCCCAATTGAGTCAAAACTTCCAAACCCACCACCTAGAAACCTTGACCAATTAGTCCGATGTGAATATTGTTCCAGGGCGCCGGGACATGATACTGAAAAGTGCTCGCACTTGAAATCTGTCATACAAGAGCTTATTGATACTAGGAGGATCGAGGTACACTCTCCAGAAACTCCCAATATCACACAGAACCCATTGCCAGCCCATCATGAGACGCACATGATAGAGTTGGAACAGGGAGAGAGCAAAAAGAAACCTTCCCAATCAATAATGATGATAAAAGTCAATAGAAAAGTGGAAAGAGAGGTTGAGAAAGAGAAAGCGTCATCCGAGTTGCCAATAAAGAAGCCATCAGTGGTCGATGCCATGAAAGTAGTAGTACCGGGAGCTAAACCATTGTTGATAGTGAAGGGAGACTACGTGGAACCTGTAGTCATCAAGCCGGTGGTTCAGATGCTAGTTGTAAACACTAAAGCCATACCGTGTAACTATAACAAAGTCACAGTGACGTACAAGGGGAAGGAGGTTACAGGATAAGTCAATGAAACACATGGCCAAACTCGTTCCGCGCGATGCTTTGCCCCGGAAGAGTTTAGGAAAACAAAGTGGTGAAAGAGAATCCGAATCATGTGAAGAAGGCAGTTACTGAAGAAGAAGCAGAAGAGTTCTTGAAAAAGATGAAAGCTCAAGACTATTCGATAGTAGAGCAGTTGAGAAAAACGCCTGCGCAGATTTCATTTTTGTGATTGCTAATCCATTCTGAAGAGCACAGGAAGGCGTTGATGAAAATTCTGAACGAAGCACATGTGCCCGAGAAAATTTCAGTCTGCCATCTTGAGAAAATCACGAATAAGATCTTTGAGACAAACAAGATAACATTTTCAGATAATGAATTGCCACTTGAAGGGACAGAGCATAATAAAGCCCTATATCTCACAGTCAAGTGCGAAGAATTGTGGTTACCCGTGTTCTAGTAGACAACGAGTCAAGTTCCAACATTTGCCCACTCTCAACCTTGGGAAAGCTGAAGATCAGTCCTGATAGAATTTGTCGAAACAATGTGTGTGTACGGGGATTTGACGGAGGAAACAAGAATACTCCAGGGGACATTGTGCTGGAAGTTACTATCGGACCGGTGGACTTCACCATGGATTTCCAAGTGCTAGATGTTGTTGTTTCTTACAATCTTCTATTGGGATGCCCATGGATCCACGCAGCGAAAGCTGTACCATCTTCTCTGCACTGGATGGTGACATTTGAATGGGAACAACTGGAAATCATAGTGTATGGAGATGATGATGTCTGTAACACCATAATGCCGTTTGAAGAAACTGAAGGGGACAAAGGTATATCAAGTGATGGATGTTGTGGTAGTTAACAAAACAACCGAAGGGGAGAGCATGCCAATTCCTACAGTGGCTCCTACAGTAGTAATGGTGGCTAAAGAAATGATCAGAAATGGGTTTGCACCGAGAAAAGGTTTGGGGATAACTCTACAAGGGATAATACAACCAGTCCACTTGCTGAGAAATAATGACATATTTGGCCTGGGTTTTAAGCCTACTTATGCCGACATCCAAAGGGCCAAGAGAATGAAGAAGAAAAGTTGGACCCTCCCAAAACCAATTCCAAAATTATCCGACACATTTACTAGACCTGGTACACAAAGACATTTGGCAACTACTATGCCAAGTTATGCTAAAATAAGTCCAGATACGGAGCTTCTAGCAAGGTTCGAGATGCTGTTTGAGGATGTAAACATGTTGGAGATGGGTGAGGCAATGAGTAGGATGGATGTTCAGTTCGTGGGACCCAGCGCTGCACTTAATAATTGGGAAGTTACTCTTCTTCCGATCAGGAGGGAGTTGTGGTAGTTAGCCTTAAAATATTTTATTTTTCCCAAAGCTGTTTTGTTTTGTAATCCCACACACCTCATCAAAAACAAATGTATCCAACCTCTGTTATCTTTTTGAAAAAAATCAATGAAATGCAATTTCTTTCTTTCTTCCACTTTTGCCTTATTTTATCTTTCTTATTTTTTGTACAGTTCAATACTTGCTGATTCCAATGATGTGTCATGCATGAAGGATTCCTGGTCTAGTCTTGATAATCGAATAGTTATACAGGAAATTGAAAATGAAGATGAAGTAAAATATGAAGATGAGGAAATACTGGAGGAAATTAGTAAATATTTGAATCAATATGAGGAAAAACCCAAACCGAACTTAAATGAGACATAATCTATTAATCTGGGAAGTGAGGATAATGTTCGGGAAAGGAAGATCAGTGTACATTTAGAGGCTTCCCTCAGAGAAGATCTAATCAAGTTGTTACATGAGTACAAAGACATATTTGCTTGGTCATATGATGACATGCCCGGACTCAGCACTTATCTGGTGGTACATAAATTGCCCATTTATCCAGAATGCCGACCGGTAAAACAGAAGCTAAGAAAGTTTAAAATGGACATCAGTGTGAAAATACAAGAAAAATTTAACAAACAATTCGAGGCAAAGGTCATTCGAGTTACTAAATATCCCACATGATTAGCTAATGTTGTGCCAGTTCCGAAGAAGGATGGAAAAACCAGGTGTGTGTTGACTACAGGGACCTAAACAAGGCTAGTCCAAAGGATGATTTTCCATTGCCAAATATCCATATACTGATTGAAAACTGCGCCAAGCATGAAATTGGCTCTTTTGTAGATTGTTATGCGGGTTATCATCAAATCCTAATGGACGAAGAAGATGTAGAAAAGACAGCCTTTATCACACCTTGGGGAACGTATTGTTACAGGGTGCTGCCGTTTGGGCTGAAGAATGCCGGGGCTACATATATGAGGGCAATGACTACCATGTTTCATGATATGATGCACAGAGAGATAGAAGTATATGTGGACGATGTCATCATTAAGTCCAAAAAGCATTATGACCATGTCAAAGATTTGAGGAAGTTTTTCCAGAGGCTCCGAAAATATAATCTCAAGCTCAATCCAGCAAAGTGTGCTTTTGGGGTACCTTCAGGAAAGTTACTAGGGTTTATAGTAAGACGGCATGGTATCGAATTGGATCCATCAAAGATAAAAGCAATCCAGAATTTGCCTCCGCCGAAGAATAAGAAAGAAGTGATGAGTCTATTAGGCAGGTTGAACTATATTAGCAGGTTCATTGCTCAGCTGACGTCAATATGTGAGCCTATTTTCAAATTGTTGAAGAAAGATGCTGCAGTAAATTGAACCGATGAATGCCAAGAAGCCTTTGATAAGATTACAGAATATTTGGCCAATTCTCCAGTGTTAGTTCCTCCGGAACCGGGAAGACCTCTGATCTTGTATTTGACTGTGTTAGACAATTTTTTTGGCTGCATACTGGGGTAGCACGATGAGACTGGAAAGAAAGAGCAGGCGATATATTACCTCAGTAAAAAGTTCACATCTTATGAGGTAAAATACACTTAGTTGGAAAGGACGTGTTGTGCATTAACATGGGTTGCTCAGAAACTGAAACACTATTTGTCAGCTTATACCACATATCTGTTATCACGGTTAGATCCATTTAAGTATATATTTCAGAAGCCCATGCCTACAGGAAGACTTGCTAAATGTGTCACGACCCGGATTTTTCCCCCAACATCGGGATCGTGATGGCGCCTACTCGTGGTAGCTAGGCAAGCCACTGTATTCATACTATCCTGTTTTTAACACAATTTTAATTAAATAAATGCGGAATACTTTATCGAAATAGATATAACTAATTACAAGATGAAAATCATACTGAAATCCTCTACCCAAGACGTGGAGTCACCAACTCACGAACTACTACTGAATACTACACATAAGAGTTTGAAAGAAATATAACATAATTCCGTTTGTCTCGGAACAAAGAGACTACAGCTAGTAACATAAATCAAGAGAGAGACGCCGGGCTTGCGGACGTCTGCAAGCTACCTCGGTCTCAAATATGATCAACTCCCACGCAATCGATTTACTGCTGCTGCTCCTGATCGTAACCTGGACCTGTGCAAAAACGCACGAAGTGTAGTATCAGCACAACCGACCCCATGTGCTGGTAAGTGCCTGGCCTATCCCGGCGAAGTAGTGACAAGCCTAGGACCAGACACCCACATAAACCTGTGCAGTTGCAATATATATATATATATATATATATATATATGTACATAAACATTTATAAGGAAATACTCTGCTCTGCAATAACAACCAATAACTCATAATATCCAGATTAATCTAATCAACAGAATTAAGTCTTACTTTCGTGTCTCAATTCTTTACTTTTCTTTTCTTATCTCGTGGTAGGCGTACCACCCGTTCCCAAATATATCAATAGGCTACCGGCAACTATGGCCAATGCCAAGATTCAAATCACTTTGTGGTCGGCGTGCCACACGATCCCATTTCTTATCATAAAAGTGGTCACCGCGCCACACGATCCCAATTCTTTAATATATATATTACCACAATTAACAAGAATTAACCAAGTAATAACACAATAAGGAATATATCAAAAGAACTCAACAATTAACAACGGTTAATAAGTTCACAAGGAAAACAAGTAATATCAAGTCAAGGAATAGCAAATAGTTGCACGGCATCACCCAAATAAAATATAATGGAAAAACAAGTAATATCAAGTCAAGGAATGGCAAATAGTTGCACGGCATCACCCTTCGTGCTTTTACTCTCATCCTCACCAAATAAGTAAATAAAGTGCACGGCATCACCCTTCGTGCTTTTACTCTCATCCTCACCAAATAAGCAAATAAAGTGCACGGCATCACCCTTCGTGCTTTTACTCTCATCCTCACATCCATAGTACGGCATGATCCTTCGTACATGGTTCAATAACAGGGCACGGCATGATCCTTCGTGCATAATCAATAAATAAACATGGCACGGCATTAACCTTCGTGCATAAATAAATAAACATGGCACGGCATCACCCTTCGTGCATTATCACTCTTCCTCACCCAAATAACAATCACGGTTAAGGGCAAAGAAAGAAACAGTAATTCATAAACTGTCCCAACAAGGGCAATCAATAATCATCTTCACAACAAGTCCCGACAAGGGAGAACAATAACAATTCATCTGTAATATATCTCAAAATAATCATTTTCCAACGACTCACGGTCATACTAGACGCCGGTGTATGGATGCTCGTCACCACAGCCCATACACCGCACTCGATCACATAACACATAACACATAATCCTATTCCCTCAAGTTAGGATAGAACAAACACTTACCTCGAATGTTTAAGGCCAACTCAATGCTTACGCACCGTTTTTCCTTTTAAATTTATCTCCAAATGCTTCAAATCTGTTCACAAACAATATTGAAATACTCAACACGAATCGTAGGAATGAATTGGATAATAAATTTACTAATTTTTCGGATAAAATCCGAAATATATTTTAAAATTCAATAGTGGGACCCACATTTCGAATCCCGAAAAAACTTGCGAAATCCAAGCACTATTTCCGATATGAGTTCAACCATACCAAAATTACTAAATTTCGATAACATTTCGACCCTCAAATCCTCAAATCTATTCGAGAGGGTTTCTTAACTTTTCCCGCAAAATTCATGGATTTAATGACAAAACTTGCAATAGAATCGAGTAATATAACCACAATTAAGTTAAGAACACTTACCCCATTGTTTTCTCTGAAACTTTCTCGAAAATCGCATCTTCCCGAGCACCAATTTGACAAAAAAATGGAAAATGGGATTTGTCCCATTTTCCAGAAATAAGTAGTCTGTCCAGAAATTCGCGGTACTGTTCACGCGTTTTTACTGTTCACGGACTGTACACGATACTGTTCATGGTACTGTACATGGGATACTGTACACGGTACTATTCACGGGACTGTACACGTACTGTTCATAGGTACTGTACACGGTACTGTAAATGGGGTACTGTACATGGGGTACTGTTCATGTGCACTGTTCATGTGCACTGTTCAAGTGCACTGTTCACAGCAGATTTTTCTGCAATTTCTGCCCATTTTCTAAGTCCGGATTTATTCCGAGACACCTCCAAAACACTCCCGACTCCTCGGGGATCCAAACCAAATATGCACATTGACTCTAAAACATCATACGAACTCGCTCGAGTGATCAAATCGCCGAAATAACATCAAAATCATCAATTTTCATCAAATCAAGGCCTAAGTTTCCAAAAACTTCCGAAAATACACTTTCGATCAAAAACCGGACCAAACGATGTCCGAATAACCTGAAAATTTGCGTACATATCCAAAATCACCTAATGAAGCTACTGCAACTGTCCGAATTCCATTCCGACTCCCGGATCAAAATATCACCTATCGATCGGATTCCGCCAAAATTCCAACTTCGCCAAAATAGGCTAACTTCTTCACCGGACCTCCAAAATTACTTCCGATTGCGCTCCTATGTCTTAAATCATCCCCCGAAACTAACCGAATCATCGGAATTCAGTTCCGAGTCCTCTAACTCATAAGTCAACGTTGGGTTGACTTTTCCAACTTAAGCTTTCCTTAAAGAGATTAATTGTCCCTTTTCCTACCAAAATCAATCCGAATTGACTCAAAGTTTGCACACAAGTCACATTAGACATTACGGACTTGTACCAACTTTCGGAATCGCATTCTGACCCCGATATCAAAATTTTCACTTCCGGTACAATTTTCTCATAAACCTTCAAATTCCTATATTTAACCAAATGACTTCAAAATGACCTCCGGACATCCGAATTCACTTCCGATCGCTTTCCCAACTCCAAAATCACCATACGGATCTATTCCCATACTCAGAATCCCAAATGGACATTTATAACTCTGAAATGCCTTCCAACCCAAATTTATGAATTTTTTTCTAAAATACTAACTTCCACCATATACGCCGAAATGCCCACGGGTTATCAAAAACCAAATCCAGACATACGCCCAAGATCAAAATCATCATACGAGCATGCCGGAACATTTAGATCCCAATTCTGAGGTCACTTACTCAAAATTCCAATCCTAGTTCATTTCTTCAACTTTTTAAGCTTTCAAAATAAGAATTTCCATTTAGATTTGACTCCAAACTTCCTGAATTTTAATTCTGACCATACACACAAGTCAATATACCTGAGATGAAGTTGTTCATGGCCTCAATCTGCTGAATGACGCGTCGGGGCTCAAAACGACCGGTCGGGTCGTTACAATCTCCCCCACTTAAACATACGTTCGTCCTCGAACGTGCCTGAGAACTACAATGATGTAGTCTCAAATAACTTGTTTAACACATCGCGCACCTTCCCGTGCTACCGCTACTTAGTTGAGCACATTAGCTATATAATTCTGTAGATATAATTCTTTATTCAAGCGAATAAGCCATTAGGCCAAATTCCAACACCCTGAATTTCCTGCCAAGTCTGTTTCCATCATTCGACCACCATATCAATCTCCACACGTTGTACCCAAACATTAATGCATAACTTTATTGAATTTACACTTCGCATCACTTTACTCATATGACCACAATAACATTCTTTATTTACTGTAGTTGCCTACAATACCCAAATACCGATAAAACCCTCTTATTAGGTTAAGTCTTATTTCAACACTTTCATATACTGCCAACGATAAATAAAACACGGGCTAAACCGTAAAAATTCCCCAGATCAACCATTTATGAAGCCATTTCTCTTTTGACTGATATTACAACGGATTTTGGAGCCAAACCTCGATATTACCTTTCTAACCAACTGAAATCACATATGCTCGCTCTCAATAATGACTCCAACGATCATTTCGATCATAACACACTGCATTGGTGACATGACACCTCAAACACCGGCCTAAGCCGCGACGAGCAAAACACACGCTCCAATAGAAACGTCCGAACATACTCAAATCATGACAACTGTCTCCAACAAAAGAGCTGTAATTCAATTCCTTTTCACCATCATAACATAGAACTGATATCCCGTCTCACATCATAGAGTACCTGAATCCTCCTCGAGAGGTCATAACATCACCTAGCCTTGCCACGATTCGTGATTCTATCCAAACACTATTACTCATGAAGCACCTCAAGTTACCAATCTCAAACGGTCAGCCACGCACAGATCTAGGTCTGAACCCAAGCAATCAACCTCACCCACGGTGAAACAATTAATGTATGTTATCAAATCCTGAAAGGACACAACCGATGTGCCATTCGCCGAGCGATACTCAATACGGACTTTTCCTCGGAAGCCAGAAAGTATTGTATACCAGGTAACATATAACTAAGTCTATTTTTACATTACACTATTGCGACGTGCAACCCGCTCCAATGACATACCCGTGGCAGCGTGCCACCCGATCCAGATACCATACCCGTGGGTGAAACCAATACTGGTGCTGTGGTCAAGGCTGTTTTGAGCTTTTGAAAGCTCGTCTCACATTCATCTGACCATTCAAATTGAACACCTTTCTGTGTCAATCTGGTCAGTGGGGTTGCAATAGATGAAAACCCCTCCACGGATCGCCGATAATAACCCGCTAATCCCAAGAAACTCCAAATCTTTGTGGCTGATGTCGGCCTAGGCCAGTTCTTGACTGCCTCAATCTTCTTCGGATCAACCTGAATACCTGTTGCCGTCACAATATGACCCAGGAATGCAACTGAACTTAGCCAAAATTCACACTTCGAAAATTTTGCATATAGTTGGCTATCTTTCACATTATGCAAAGTCACTCTGAGATGTTGCGCATGCTCCTCCTAACTGCAGGAGTAAGTCAATATGGAACAATGAAGACTACAACAAAAAAATCTAAATAAGGCACGAACACCTCATACGTATGCACATATCCATGACTCTGAAGTCTGGCCATAAGAGTTGTTCTTAGATTATAACATTGTCAATTAACCCTGTTATCAAATATCTTATTCCAAAACTCCCACTTTACTCACAATGAGGTATGGAAACCTCATGATTACTTTCCCGAATTAATGCGTCATATTTATCCTTACCTGGTGCTCGTCTCAAAGTCTAGAACTCAACGGTCACAAAATAAAAATGGCTAAATATGAATAGAAACTATGCAAGGATTGTCAAATAATCCTAACAGGCATGGCTCAAATTTAGGATATTATGCTAGATTTTTATTTCCAGAAAGGGAAAATTTTAAACACAAACTTTCCACCACCAGGACCTTGTCCTCATATAATATTCACTGCAGCTTGCAGCTCGGTTTTTAAAACAAATATTTTCACGCTATACAAAAGTTTTGAGGATCTCATCCTCCACTCTAAATCACAAGTATTTGCACATTGTGCCACTGATGTTTTTCATTTCCTTTCTTTCTTCTTTTCAATTATTGTCCGTCAAAGAGTATCACAGGCATAAAAGAACCCTCATACCAACAGGGTATACAATTTAACCATTGAAAATAATTATTTCAGGAATTACAACAATTCCCATTGTAATAATTAATATAAAGTCACTTTTGACCTCATCAATATTCCTAGTGACCAATACATAATAATAGAGATAATTATCTCCATTTAATAGCATAGTGTGAGTATTCACATAAGTAGATTTGATGATTACGAAGATCACTCATGAGCAGAGCATATTAAGAGGACTTGCCTCAATTATTCAAAGATCAAATCAAATTGAGGAAAAATATTCCTTTTATAACAATCAGAATTGTACATGTGATAACATCATCTGGTGTAGTGACCTCACTCACACCATAGAAATTATGTCAACAACTAGATCTCCGCCTCTAGGAGTCTCACCTCCGCCTCAAACATCCTGACCTCTAACTCTGGCTGGTCATGTGAGCTAAATATTGACTACAATGGGCACGTAGCTTGAGTGCCTTCGTTAATTATATTTCTCCAACCTGCCACATTCGTAACAACTCCTTTAAGGATCAAATAACTTTTTGGACATGACGACATATTCGGACACTATCATAATAACCTGGCATGATCGTTCAGACCATACATGCCATACCTTTCAAAGAGTCAGGGAGGTAAACTCTTCCAAAACATTTATACAAATAGGGTTGAGTAGGTAATGTCGCATTGGCCGGTCTGCCCTATTCATAGACTTGTCACAAACATTGACGACCAATTACCTCTCTTGCTATGCTAGCTTGACACTGTGGAACTACCATATTTGCTCATATACTCTTTATTATTCTTTGGGCTGATTCTTACCCCATGCAGAGTACTAAGCCTCAAATATGCATAATTTATTTGGGGGACCTTTCCATACCATATATATACATTCCAAGCCAAAACTGACATAACACATGGCCATCCGATCCATTCACTAATAGTGGATTTCCCCTTTTGGCTATAAGTCAAAGTCACAACATCTGATAGTCCACAATAATTATCCTTCACAGCTTCAAATTAATCAACCAGACGTCAAGGTCCATTAAAACCACAGTCGGTTAGTAAATACATTATGTTTCCACTACTTCACTCGCTACCTGAAACACAGTAGAATCAACCCTCTCACCTTCAACTATTCCCGCATTCTGCAATATCTCATAGCAACAATCAATAAATTACCTTAGGTTCTCAAATGATGCACCACTGAAAGAGATAACGAAGAGTTTGGTGAAACTTATCCGAAACTCCATAAAACTTCTGAAGGAGTCGTTGATCTATCACTAGCCTGTGCCATTGTCGGCTGAAGAAGCAGTACGTGCCTTCGCCATTCGTGGGAAGACAAGAGTAGAAATTCAACTTAACATTTGAAGAACAAACTCGCACGATAGAAAAGAATGAAGGGAATACTTTCCTAACTCCGTAGCCTCTGGGGATAAATACAGACGTCTCCGTACCGATCCCTCAGACTCTACTAAGATTGTTCGTGAGTTGTGAGGCCTGTGCAACCTAGTGCTCTGATACCAACTTGTCACGACCCGGATTTTCCCCCAACATCGGGATCGTGATGGCGCCTACTCGTGGTAGCTAGGCAAGCCACCGTATTCATACTATCCTGTTTTTAACACAATTTTAATTAAATAAATGCGGAATACTTTATCGAAATAGAAATAACTAATTACAAGATGAAAATCATACTGAAATCCTCTACCCAAGACGTGGAGTCACCAACTCACGAACTACTACTGAATACTACACATAAGAGTTTGAAAGAAATATAACATAATTCTGTTTGTCTCGGAACAAAGAGACTACAGCTAGTAACATAAATCAAGAGAGAGACGCCGGGCCTGCGGACGTCCGCAAGCTACCTCGGTCTCAAATGTGATCAACTCCCACACAATCGAATTACTGCTGCTGCTCCTGATCGTAACCTGGACCTGTGCAAAAACGCACAGAAGTGTAGTATCAGCACAACCGACCCCATGTGCTGGTAAGTGCCCGGCCTATCCCGGCGAAGTAGTGACAAGCCTAGGACCAGACACCCACATAAACCTATGCAGTTGCAATATATATATATATATATATATGTACATAAATATTTATAAGGAAATACTCTGCTCTGCAATAACAGCCAATAACTCATAATATCCAGATTAATCTAATCAACAAAATTAAGTCTTACTTTCGTGTCTCAATTCTTTACTTTTCTTTTCTTATCTCGTGGTAGGCGTACCACCCGTTCCCAAATATATCAATAGGCTACCGGCAACTATGGCCAATGCCAAGATTCAAATCACTTTGTGGTCGGCGTGCCACACGATCCCATTTCTTATCATAAAAGTGGTCGGCGCGCCACACGATCCCAATTCTTTAATATATATATATTACCACAATTAACAAGAATTAACCAAGTAATAACACAATAAGGAATATCTCAAAAGAACTCAACAATTAACAACGGTTAATAAGTTCACAAGGAAAACAAGTAATATCAAGTCAAGGAATAGCAAATAGTTGCACGACATCACCCAAATAAAATATAATGGAAAAACAAGTAATATCAAGTCAAGGAATGGCAAATAGTTGCACGGCATCACCCTTCGTGCTTTTACTCTCATCCTCACCAAATAAATGAATAAAGTGCACGGCATCACCCTTCGTGCTTTTACTCTCATCCTCACCAAATAAGCAAATAAAGTGCACGGCATCACCCTTCGTGCTTTTACTCTCATCCTCACATCCATAGTACGGCATGATCCTTCGTACATGGTTCAATAACAGGGCACGGCATGATCCTTCGTGCATAATCAATAAAACATGGCACGGCATTAACCTTCGTGCATAAATAAATAAACATGGCACGGCATCACCCTTCGTGCATTATCACTCTTCCTCACCCAAATAACAATCACAGTTAAGGGCAAACAAAGAATCAGTAATTCATAAACTGTCCCAACAAGGGCAATCAATAATCATCTTCACAACAAGTCCCGACAAGGGAGAACAATAACAATTCATCTGTAATATATCTCAAAATAATCATTTTCCAACGACTCACGGTCATACTAGACGCCGGTGTATGGATGCTCGTCACCACAGCCCATACACCGCACTCGATCACATAACACATAACACATAATCCTATTCCCTCAAGCTAGGATAGAACAAACACTTACCTCGAATGTTTAAGGCCAAGTCAATGCTTACGCACCGTTTTTCCTTTTAAATTTATCTCCAAATGCTTCAAATCTGTTCACAAACAATATTGAAATACTCAACACGAATCGTAGGAATGAATTGGATAATAAATTTACTAATTTTCCGGATAAAATCCGAAATATATTTTAAAATTCAATAGTGGGACCCACATTTCGAATCCCGAAAAAACTTGCGAAATCCAAGCACTATTTCCGATATGAGTTCAACCATACCAAAATTACTAAATTTCGATAACATTTCGACCCTCAAATCCTCAAATTTGTTCGAAAGGGTTTCTAAGCTTTTCCCGCAAAATTCATGGATTTAATGACAAAACTTGCAATAGAATCGAGTAATATAACCACAATTAAGTTAAGAACACTTACCCCGTTGTTTTCTCTGAAACTTTCTCGAAAATCGCCTCTTCCCGAGCACCAATTTGACAAAAAAATGGAAAATGGGACAAATCCCATTTTCCAGAAATAAGTAGTATGTCCAGAAATTCGCGGGGTTACTGTTCACGCGTTTTTACTGTTCACGACTGTACACGGTACTGTTCACGGTACTGTACATGGGGATACTGTACACGGTACTATTCACGGGGACTGTACACGTACTGTTCATAGGTACTGTACACGGACTGTACATGGGGTACTGTTCATGTGCACTGTTCATGTGCACTGTTCACAGCAGATTTTTCTGCAATTTCTGCCCATTTTCTAAGTCCGGATTTATTCCGAGACACCTCCGAAACACTCCCGAGTCCTCGGGGATCCAAACCAAATATGCACATTGACTCTAAAATATCATACGAACTCGCTCGAGTGATCAAATCGCCGAAATAACATCAAAATCATCAATTTTCATCAAATCAAGGCCTAAGTTTCCAAAAACATCCGAAAATACACTTTCGATCAAAAACCAGACCAAACGATGTCCGAATAACCTGAAAATTTGCGTACATATCCAAAATCACCTAATGAAGCTACTGCAACTGTCCGAATTCCATTCCGACTCCCGGATCAAAATATCACCTATCGATCGGATTCCGCCAAAATTCCAACTTCGCCAAAATAGGCTAACTTCTTCACCGGACCTCCAAAATTACTTCCGATTGCGCTCCTATGTCTTAAATCATCCCCCGAAACTAACCGAATCATCGGAATTCAGTTCCGAGTCCTCTAACTCATAAGTCAACGTTGGGTTGACTTTTCCAACTTAAGCTTTCCTTAAAGAGATTAATTGTCCTTTTTCCTACCAAAATCAATCCGAATTGACTCAAAGTTTGCACACAAGTCACATTACACATACTTGTACCAACTTTCGGAATCGCATTCTGACCCCGATATCAAAATTTTCACTCCCGGTACAATTTTCTCATAAACCTTCAAATTCCTATATTTAACCAAATGACTTCAAAATGACCTCCGGACATCCGAATTCACTTCCGATCGCTTTCCCAACTCCAAAATCACCATACGGATCTATTCCCAGACTCGGAATCCCAAATGGACATTTATAACTCTGAAATGCCTTCCAACCCAAATTTATGAATTTTTTTCTAAAATACTAACTTCCACCATATACGCCGAAATGCCCACGGGTTATCAAAAACCAAATCCAGACATACGCCCAAGTTCAAAATCATCATACGAGCATGCTGGAACATTTAGATCCCAATTTCGAGGTCATTTACTCAAAATTCCAATCCTAGTTCATTTCTTCAACTTTTTAAGCTTTCAAAATGAGAATTTCCATTTAGATTTGACTCCAAACTTCCTGAATTTTAATTCTGACCATACACACAAGTCAATATACCCGAAATGAAGCTGTTCATGGCCTCAATATGCTCAATGACGCGTCGGGGCTCAAAACGACTGGTCGGGTCGTTACAAAATGGCAGATTCTGCTCACAGAATTTGACATCATCTATGTAACACGTACGGCAATGAAGGCGCAAGCAGTTGCATATCATCTAGCAGAGAATCCAGTGGATGATGAATATGAGCTACTAACGATATATTTTCCGGATGAGCAGGCAATGAATGTTGAAGAAGTAGAGCAAAATGACAAGCCAGGTTGGAGAATGTACTTCGACGGAGCCATTAACAATAAAGGAGTAGGAATTGGAGCAGTACTTATTTCAGAAATAGGTCAGCATTATCCCGTTACCGCTCAGCTTCAATTTTTCTGCACCAACAATATGGCTGAATATGAAGCGTGTATATTGGGATTGAAGATGGCAATAAATATGGGTATTCAAGAGATTTTGGTCATGGGTGACTCGAATCTCTTGATACATCAGATTCAGGGAGAATGGGAGACAATAGATTTAAAGTTGATACCTTATCGGCATTGTCTACATGAACTATCCCAGAGATTTCAATCTATAGAGTTCAAACACATCCCGAGAATGCACAATGAAGTAGCAGATGCTCTAGCCACATTATCCTCTACGTTGCATCACCCAGATAAAGCTTATGTAGATCCACTTTAGATACAGGTGCATGATCAAAATGCTTATTGTTTTGCTGTGGAAGAAGAACTTGATGGAGAGCCGTGGTATTATGATATCAAAGAATACTTGAAGATAGGAAAGTACCCAGAACAAGCCACTGGAGATCAGAAGAGGTCTATAAGACGATTGGCAAATGGATTCTTTCTCAGTGGAGGGATTGTATATAAAAGAACACCAGATTTGGGATTATTGAGATGTGTGGATGCGCAACAAGCTAACACGATTATAACTGAGGTACATGCGGGAGCTTGCAGACCTCATATGAGTGGATACATTTAAGCAAAGAAGATACTGAGAGCAGGATATTATTGGCGCACCGTGGAACGGGATTGTATTAGATATGTGAGGAAATTCCATCAATGTCAAGTACATGGAGATTTGATTCACTCTCCACCTTATGAATTGCATACAATGTCTGCAACATGGCCATTTGTTGTTTGGGTCATGGATGTCATCGGACCAATAGAGCCTGCAACCTCTAATGGACACAGATTTATCTTGGTCGCGATAGACTATTTTACCAAATGGGTGGAGGCGAAAATATTTAAGGCAGTGTCGAAGAAGGCCGTGGTGGATTTTGTGCATGAAAATATCATATGTCGTTTTGGAGTTCCTAAAGTAATTACCACAGACAATGGGGCAAATCTGAACAGTCACCTCATGGCGGAAGCATGTCAAAGATTTAAAATCCTACATCGTAACTCTACACCTTACAGACCAAAGGCAAATGGAGCAGTAGAAGCTACAAATAAGAATATAAAGAAGATTCTCAGGAAAATGGTGGAAGAGTCAAGGCAATGGCATGAGAAGTTACCTTTGGCTCTTATGGGTTATCGCACAACCGTACGTACTTCGATTGGTGCCACACCCTATATATTGGTGTATGGAATAGAGGCTGTTATGCCCGTAGAAATTGAGATACCATCCCTTCGAATCATAGCTGAAGCTGAGATCGATGATGATGAATGGGTAAAAGCCCGGTTGGAACAATTGAATCTGATTGATGAAAAGAGGTTAGCAGAGGTTTGCCATGGGAAATTATATCAGCGAAAAATGGCTAGAGCATACAATAAGAAGGTACGTCCTCGGAAATTTGAAGTGGGACAATTGCTATTGAGGCGTATTCTGCTGCATTGGCCTGAAGCGAAAGGCAAATTTGCACCAAACTAGCAAGGACCGTTCATGATATCACGGGTGTTGTCCAATGGAGTCCTATATTTGACAGATGTTGAATGGAAATGCGTAGAGACTGCTATCAATTCAGATGCAATCAAGAGATATTATGTATGATTCCTTTTTATTTGTATAATTGTATTTGTTGTGATTTTGGAATTAAAATGATGAAGGCATTTTATTCTCTATCCAAACATTTTATCCATTGACATCCCCGTTGACCCTTATTTGATCTATTCTTTCATACCCCTCTCTCGGAATTTTTCATGATACAAAAGTAAAAGTAGAAAAATGAAAAAATGGAAAATGATAAAAAAAATGAATGAAAAAAAAGGCAAATGCAAACAAAAGCAAATGCAAGCAAAAGAAAAATGCATACAAAAAGACAAAAGGAAATCGGGAAAAAGTCAAACGCAATAATGAATTATGAAAGTAGTTTGAACTACGTCTGACTTGATCCCGAAAGGGTACGTAGGCAGCCTCACTGAGGTTCAGTCACAATAAAGGAAAAATCCAAAAATCCCCCACATATTGAAACTGGGGCAGAAGTTATGTTTTATAATTCCAAGAGTTGTAAATATTTTTGAACCCTCATAGATTTGAGCCTTTATATCCTTCTTTCTAAACCCGTCCAAAAGCCACATTACGGTCCAAAGAAAGACCTTCTAATCAATTTTAAGAAAATAACAATACAATGAACCTTAACCGGCACCGTGAGGCGATTGCGAGGTTAAGAGAATAAAAATGAGAGAGACTTATCAGTAAAAACCTTAACTGGCATTGTAAGGCGATGGTAAGTTTGTGAGAGAAATAAATGAGAGAGTCTTATTGGTGAAAACCTTAATCGGCATCGTAAGGCGACTGTGAGGACTATTTTAAGAAAAAAGAAAACAACCAAAAATAAGATTGGTTGGGTTGAAAGAAAGTTGGAGTTGAGATAATGGCAATTCGATTGAACAGACTGGGTCGGAGTTTAAATACATGGCATGGTCAGAGGAATCAGCCAACATGCCCAGATAAGTTCTATCACTACTCCAAATCACCCTTACCCTTTTTAAAAAAAATCATTTATTTATGCATTTCATTGATTGAAAAACCAATTTTCCCATTGAAGGCTAAACTACCAGCTCCTCGTAATAAGAGTTGAAATAACGCTGGGTCGAAAAAAAGAGAAAAGAGAAAAGATAGAAAAGAGAAAAAGAGAGGAAATAAAGAAGGACGGCGATCAAAGCCAAAGAAAAGAAAATAAAAAAAGAGGAAGAAGAAGAGAGAGAGAAACAAGGGAAATACAAAAGGAGTTTACAAAGGAAATTTGATGTAAGGCTGCATAGCAGAGGAAAAAGCAAAAAGAGGAATGCAATAGAAGCAAAATCAGCAAAATGCCAGTTGTCAGCAGTTTACAACTAATAAGATTGTTCTTTGATTTAGACAGGAACAACAAGATTCAAATTTTCACTAGTTATTTTAAAGTGAATGTGACCAATGTGGAAAAGAAAAACACAAAAGAAGTACAGCAATAAAAGGAGGAATCTGTAGGGGAGGACCCATACAATCAAGCAAGAAAAATTCCAAAAACAACAAGAAGGTATCATCTTTTCAAAAACACATACCTCAGTTATCAAACTGAGGGAATATTTTTCTGCATTGCATGCATCAGGCACCCACCTGGATAACAAGGGAATATTTTTTTGCATTGCATTTCATGCATCAGGCGACCACCTGGATAACAAGGGAATACTTTTCTGCATTGCATTCCATGCATCAGGCGCCCACCTGGATAACAAGGGAATATTTTTCTGCATTGCATTTCATGCATCAGGCGCCTACCTGGATAACAAGGGAATATGTTTCTGCATATGCATTTCATGCATCAGGCGCCCACCTGGATAACAAGGGAATATTTTTCTGCATTTGCATTTCATGCATTAGGCGCCCACCTGGATAACAAGGAAATATTTTTCTGCATTTTAATTTCTGTTCAGGCGTCCACTTGTATAACAAGGGAATACATTTCTATAATTTTTAATTTCTGAAAATTTCAATTTGTTTTAGCTAACTTGAGTAACACCGTAACATGAGAAAAGCCCACACTGGGGCAGAGGAAAAGTTTCGTTGTTTTTGTTTTGTTTTAAGCAGGTATCAATTTGAAATCATGGAGTACAATTGGAAGTCACGCCAAAAGAAAAGAAAGCAAGAGAAAGAAATCAAAATCAACAGAAAGAAGGATGATAGCATGAAAAAATCAAGAAAAACAAGGAAGAATAAGAAGATAAGAAGTAGATAGGAACCATTGTAATTCGTAGGTTTATAGCTGAGAATAGCTTCTTCATTTTACATTTTATCCCTTGTGTAATAAGGACTAAGTCAGTGGTCATAGCAATAGCAATGCAGCAGCAAAGTCTTGGTAGTTTCAAACTACCAGACCTTCCCGAACTACACTGACCTGATTCCTGTTTTGCCCAGGATATGTAGGCAACCTCTGAGGCAGGGTGTGGTCAAAAGGTTTTCAAAATGCTTCTCATGGAATATGCTAGTGGGCAAAAATCTCTCATTACTGCTCACTTGTATTTGCACTGAAACTCTTCGTGTTCCCGAGCAAAGAGGGGCAGCTGTGAGCACGTGATTTTTGCCCTAAGCAATAAAATTCCAAAATTAAAATAAATAATATTTTTGTTTACAATTATATGTTTTGATTGAATAAAGTGAATTTGTGTGTTTGAACAATAAAAAAATGAAAATTAGAAAATTAAAAAAAAAATAGGTTAAGTATAAATATCACAAATAAAGGAATTAAAACGAAATTAACAAAAATACAAGTAAAATCCGGAAAATAAAGAAAAATAGCAAAAAATGTCAAAAAATATCAAAAAAATTAGAAAAAATAGGAAATGAAAAGAATTTGAATAATTGAATAAGAATATAAAAAGAGAAATAATATACAACAAGAAAATATTCAAAAAAATAATTAAAATCATGAAAAATACACAAAAAAATACACAACTAGGCCAAATGCACAAGCCCAAATACATTGGCCCAGACAATTTAAAAGACCGGTCCAATTGTTTTATAACAATCAATCTGAGTCATCCATCTACCTAGATCTAACGGCTGAATCTTAATCTTGGTTTTAAATTGAAACGACACAGCTTCATTATCAAATCTGAGCCGTCCATTTATGAGATCTAACTGAGACGGATTGGTCTCCACTTAAAACTGAACGACACCGTTTAAGGGTATTAGATCTTGGCCGTTTATCAAAGACAATCCAAGGGCCAGGATCCATCGATTCACTATTGGTATATATTGGCTTGGTCTCTTCAGAGACCAGCCATTCTCTCCTTAGAAAAAACCCTAGCCGCCTGTGTTATCTTCTTCTCCGTTCATCTTCTCACCGTCCATGGAGACTGGCTGCCTCTCATGGCCGTCTCTGGCTATTTCCAAACCCCAAACAACCCTTTTCTTGCTTCTCTACACCAGACCTCCATGCAAACCCAGAGAAAACCCAAAAGCCCTAATTTTCTTGAAATTCCAGCCACCGGAGTTTTTCTCCGGTGACCATAGCCTTTGAGACAAACCTTCAAACTAACACCCCTTAACTGTGTTGCCTTGATATTTAACCACGTGAACCCACTTTCCTTCAAATATCCCTCTAACTTCTCGAATCTTCGAGAACAAGTCACCGGAACCCTAACTCCGGCAGACTTAACAACCCCACCTCCAAAAGACACCTTTTTGTGTCTCTAACACCTCTTTCCTTTACCAAACACCCAATAAAAGACTTCAAATGAAGTCTGAAATCTGAAAAGAAAAAGAAAAGAAAATTGGAAAAAAGAAAAGAAGAAATAAAAAGAAAAGAAGAAATAAAAAGAAAAGAGCAAGAAATAGAAGATAGAAGCTCAGGAGACCAATCCTACAAGCTAAGTCCCCTTTCCCTATCTTTGATTCTTTTATTGTTGATTAAGCATGTTTTTCTGTGTTAGTTCTGTTTTTTTTTATTTAGTTGATTAGTCAGTTGCATGTTAGATTAGTTTCTTCTTTGAAATAATTTCGTGTTATAAATCTGTTTCTTTTAATAGCATGCTTCATTAGTCTCTTTGATAAAACTTTCTATTACACTTGATTAAATATGCTCGAGCCTTTTAGGGTTTTTGTGAGTTTGAACATGAAAATATTCTGAATATATATCTTTTATGTCAAATCTGTTATGCTACGCCTGAATCTGAGTTGTGAAGTTGTTTAAAATGAAATTCAACCATATTCAAATTTCTCTCTGAGTTTTGGTTAGATGATAAATGATTCTGATTTGTGGCTATGTGTGCAAATTGATATAAAAGGCTATGTTTGTGATAAGTTCATGTTATTAGACTACAATTAATCCTATTATGCTCTAGGGGATATTGGTTATAGTTGTATTAGACAAGTAATTAGATAACTGCTAATTCTGAAAGCATGATAAGTAGCTTAATTAGGCTAATTGAAAATGACATAAAATGGTTATACTTGAAATTACAATAGAGTGGTCAGTATTGAAACTGGCCAATTCCGTAAAGTCCTTAGGCTCAAATCTAAAGGGCTAGTTCTGAAAATGGCCAACTCTTTAATAATAGACCTTAATTCTCAAACTGGCTAAATCTGCAAGTCTTAACTTAACTCCAAGTAGCCAGTATAACAATAATGACTAATTTTACAAAGCCAAGTCCAAAATACTGGACTGGCTAAATCTGAAAGAGTTTAAACCTTAACAAATAAGTAGGCTAGTCCTGCAAATTAATTCTAATAGGCAATAATAAGAGATACCTCTTACAAGAGGTTAAAATTGAAAAGAAATTAAAGTCCAAATCTGGCTAATTGACCTATGAAATGCTGGACAGAAGTTAAATAAGGCATAAAATATGAATTCCTAGACCTTAGATAGGTCGGGTAAATAGTAACTAATAATGGGGGCATGAAAGGAATGAAAAATGGCATAATTGTAGATTTAATAGAGCCTATAAGGATAAATTAGACATTTAGGCCTAGTATTTCTGCAGTAATACACAAAACAAAGGGTATAATAGACCCAACAAAAAGGCTTATTAGTTAATAACCTTAGCAAGTGAGGGTACATTAGTAATTGACCCCAAATAGAAGCCAATCGATCTCCCTAGTACCTTCCAGCAGATGCTGGAAGGCATTTTTGAATCTGAAATAGGTATCAAAGTGTAATAAACAAAAGAATTAAGGTGAGGGAATTAGGAATAACTTTTTTCAAATTTCCCCCTCAAAATTTCACCATTCATATCTATAAATAGGCTTGAATAAAGCCTGAATAAGGGCTGGATTTTTTTAAATTCAAAGAATACATTCTGAAAACTAGAAAATATCATATACTAGGAGTAATTTCTGGGTTTAGTCGAAGCACTATTCTGAAATCTGTAGAAATCCTCTATTATCTCTTGGTTTTGTTGGGTTTTCTACTGGTTTTCTTGTGCTGTGCTATTGGATTGCTGTTTTGCTGAATCTGGAACTCTTGTTCGATTGTTGATTTCAACTGTGTTGCCGTATTCATTCATCTCTATTGTTGTTGCTCTGCTGCTGTGATCACTTTCTTATTCTCTTATTTTTTCTCCCTTAGACTCATAAGAGTTTTTGCTGAATCAGGTACACAGCTGTTACTTCAGCATGTAATTGCAGTCAAATTGAAGGGAATACATGAATTGAATTGATTTTCGAAGAACTATTTCTGTTATTTTACTTCTGTTTTAGCATACAAGTAGTTGAATATGTAATTCAATAGGAAATTATTGTATAAGTAGTTCATGTGAAGTACGAACAGAAGCTGGAAATAATGTAATAGAGTAGTAAGTAGAATTAGAGTAGTGATAATAATCGAAATCACTTAGTTATCTAAAAATAGGTTAATAACTAGATTAATTCAGTTAATTTCTAAAAAACAAACTCGTAGCAGATATATTCATAACAATGTCAGCATGTGATAGTGAGTTTAATTCAACATTTGTTAACTCGCTTTAAATAGTCTAATAATAGTAAAGTGATATAGAATAAAACTGGTAGCTGAACATGAAGTCGATAATCATATAGTTAATAGAATGTGTTACATAATTAGCTTAATGTTTAGCACAATTAGTCTCTGATAATTATAAAAGTATGAGTTATAGTTAGTAACTTGTTAATAACGAATCTGCTTCATATAGCTAAGTAAAATTCTATCATCATTAGTCAATAATTAATCTGTTTTCTGTAGTTTTAAAATTAAGTTGATAAAAAACACAATAAAAACTAAGGTAGTCTGTTTGTTAAATTCAGTTTGTATTAGATTAGCTGCGGTTCGAAACTGATACTGTAATTTTGAATTATTTCTCTTCATGAATAAATATAACTTGAATTTGCTCTTTTCTGATTATGAAATATCTGTATATATGATGAATTCCAATTACTGTTTCTCCTTTTCGATTTCATTTGGTTTGGGCCTAACCGATAGCTAGGGCCCAGATCTGAATTGATTAAAAATTGGGCTTCTGATGATTAATTTCATTGTGTTCTAGGCATTTGAGACTCAGACACGTGAATTAGTTTACTGAGTATGAGCCCAAAAAGTCCAGGACCAGTAACATAAAAGGATAAGGCTTAGAATTGTATTCTGAAAATTATAATATCATTAAATGATTAGGGGAAAAACCAAATGATAGAAAATATAGTTGTATATTAGGATTGGACTATAAATATTGAGTGGGACGAGCCTCGCATGAAAACAAAATAGCAGGGCCCCCATATAAACGAATAACAATATAATAGACTCGGGAAGGTTGATAGCTAATTCCACGACATTTCCAAAAGATTAACAAGCGTTTAGATGATGTAGGCGCGATTCTAAAATATACTTTCCATAATACGAGTGCACATCTAATGTGACTAAAATCATAAATCTCGGCAAAGCCGAAGCGTGTTAAAAGTAACAGGCGTACTGGTTGCGGTGTGACTCGAAATACGTTTTCGCAATGTCGCAATTCGTAAAATATTCAAAGTGAAACACGTACATATTGTTTAAAATCATATAATAAAATCAATTAAGATCAAGAATGATAGTTGAGCGACCGTACTGAAACCACGGAATCCGGGAGTGCCTAACACCTTCTCCCGGGTTAACAGAATTCCTTATCCGGATTTCTTGTTGCGCAAACTGTTAAACAGAGTCAACTTCCTCGGATTCGGGATTAACCGGTGACTTGGAACACTATTATTTTCCCAAGTGGCGACTCTAAAATTTTAAATAAAATCCCGAACCGATTGTCCTTTATTTGGAAAAACTCCTTCCTCATTATTATTATATCCTTTCTTGGGGTATTTATAATATCGAGGTATACCTTATTCTCCTAATTGAGGAAAATAAAAAAAGGTAGTAAAAAGGGAGGTGTGACAGGTACAACTAAGAATCAAGCTTTGTAGCAACTTATGAGAAGGTGCCCAGAATGTTCTATGATGTGTTACCTTGTGGTGTAGCATTTGAGAAATGTGAAATAATTCGTGAGATTTGAGACGGCATGGTCTCGCAATTCAAGGTCACTCGGGGAGAGTGTAGAGGGAGTATGTTATGCATTAAAAAGAAATAATATTATTTCCAAAGCAGTTAAGGATAAATTGGAGGGAAAGGGTTTGATTATCCGTCGTTGAATTTGGCATGTTGGGGTATGTGATCCGTTCATTCAGCATGATCGAGTTATGCATTTGATTTGTGGCTGTACGTGTGAGGTTTGTCGGCCACCATAATTGATAACATTCTAAACCATTCTACTGTTGTACCTTGTTATGTGGAAGCAAATTTCGGAAGCTATGGTGGCTTGGACCACTACTTGCAGATTTGCATATTCTACGATTATGGGAATTTACCTGTGTGTTTCTATGAATCTCCTGAAGTAATTTAAGTGAAAAGCTCGTATATGAGGAATTGCTAAAATGTTAATGATTTCAGAGTTATGGAAGGTTGTAGTTCTATCGTATATTGGCATGTTGTGTGTTGTGAGAGGTATGGAAATTAGAAGTGAGGGTCAAGGTTGCAGTTTGATGTTGACAAGGATGTCACAGGCTCAGATGAGCAATGAAAAGGGGTGAACGATTAGAGTAAATTGGTGTTGTCCTCAGCGTCACCTGAGATCGATGTGTTGTGGAACACGTTTTGCATCCTAGTTAAGGATTCTGGATCGCTTTTCAGCGTTAGTTCATCCGATGGTTTAGATGTACGGACCTGTTATTTATTTCGGAAGATTGTGGGAGCGTGTCCCACGGGAAGATTATATAAGTGTGACATGTAGTCACTTGATTGGCTAAAGATTTAAATCAAGTATGACGATTGTGGTAATATCATTAATTTGAAGATTTATGCCTGTAGGGCACTTTGTATATTGGGTTATGAACTGAGGAGGTTGCTCCGGTTATGATGGTTATTCGTACTTGATATTAGGCAAAAATGGGTTGCTACGGACCTTTGAAAAGTCATTAGCCAAGTTGGTGCAATCAAAAAATTGGCTTGCGATCGGTGGATTGATTTATTTGTGAACATGGCTTTATATGAGGCCAGTTATGTTCGTTTCAGTAAGAATTCCCTATGGAGGAATAGTCGAGGTGTTATTTTTTCATCAGCTATTCCAAGTAATGATGTATTGCGCCGTATAAGTTGTGAGACGGCTTAGTAAATTCTTATGTGTTGAGGTTCCACGTGGCGATGATGTTATGTGAGCAGAATGGCTCTAGAGATTCAGATCTTGTATTGCACCTCAGTTGTGCTTGAGTTTTGCAGCCTATGGCGCTACGAGTTTTCTCAGGGATGGTATTATGCACTTAGCATGCTTATGATCGAAATTCGTTATTTTTATTGTGATGAGCAGATTTAGCTCGAAGTGCAATCTCCTTAAGTGAGATCTATGTGTGGATCGGGTGGCATGCTGCCATGGGTATGTTATTTGAATCGAGTTGCGCGCCGCAACAGTGTGATGATGAGTGTAGTTTTCTATATGCTAATTTGGTATGTCCTGCTTCCTATCTTGTAAGGAAAGTCTGTAGTAGTGCGGAGTTAGGTAATTCCTTCCAGTGTTCGATTTCTATTTGTGTTGTGTTCGGATTTGGTGGCCTATTGGCACATTGTGGCATCATATGAGACTTGTGATCACATTCGGAGTGGCTTATTATCTAAGCAGTTCGTATTGGGTAAGATGAGATTGTGGGATTTAGGATCAGTGCAATCTGACTATATAAAGTATATTATGGAGCGAAGATCATTATTTGGTTAAGAATGTGGTAATATATCTTGTCAGAAGTATAGACTCGATGGTTGGTTGACTCGGTAGTTTATTATGAATTTCGGCATCTCATCCATCATGGCAGTATTGTAACAGTTAAAGTAAGACCTATGTAGGTCATGAGGTGCAATGGGAGCAACGAATTCGTGGAATTTCGATTAATTCAAACAGAAATGTTATTGTGGTCTTATGAGTATAGTGAAGCAATGTGTGAATTCAGCAGAGTTATGCAGTCATATTTGAGTACGATGTATAGTGATCGACACGGTGATCATATGTTGGAAACAGGCATGGCATAGAATTCCGGATGTTGGAATTGGGCTCTAAGGCCTAATTGCCTGAATAAAAGGGAGTATCTTTAGAACTTATCGAGCTAATATGCTCAACCAAGTTGTGGTAGCACGGGAAGGTGCACAAGGTATTAAGCATCAATTTTAGATTATGTCTGTATAGTTCTCAGCATGTTAGAGGATGAACATGTGTTTAAGTGGGAGAGAATATAATGATCTGACCGGTCGTTTTGAGCCCTAGCGTGTTGTTCAGTGGTATGAGGCCATGAGCAACTTCATTTCAGGTTTTGTGACTTGTTCGCATGGTCGGAATTTAAATTCAGGAAGATCAGAGTTAAATTTAAATAAAAATTCTCATTTGAGAAGCTTAAAGTTGAATGAATGAACTAGAATTCGAATTTTATATAAAAGACCTCGAAATTTGGATCTAAAGGTTCCAGCAGGTTCGTATGATGATTTCAGACTTGGGCATATACCCGGATTGGGTTTTGGATAACCCGGGAGCATTTTGGCGCCTATTGTGGAAGTTAGCATTTTAGAAGGAATTTCTTGAGTTTGGCTTGAAGTGCATTCCAGTGTTGTCGATGTCCGTTTGGGATTCCGAGTTTGGGAATAGCTCTGTATGGTGACTCAGGAGTTGGGAGCGCGATCGGAAGTGAATGCGAAGGTTCATAGATAATTTCGAAGCCATTTGGCTAAAGATAGAAATTTGAAGGTTTTTGAGAAGTTTGACAAGAGCTTGATGTTTTGATATCGGGGTCAGAATCCTATTTTGAAAGTTGGAGTAGGTCTGTAATGTCAAATATGCCTTGTGTGAAAAATTTCAGGTCAATCGGACGTGATTTGATAGGTTTAAACATCGGAAATAGAAGTTGGAATCGGGGTGCTTGAATCGGGGTGTAATTCATGGTTTTAGCGTTGTTTGTTATGATTTGAGGCCTCGAGCAAGTCCGTAATTTGTTTTGGGACTGGTTGGTATGATTGGTTGGGGTCTCCGGGGCCTCAGGTGGATTCCGGGTGGTTAACGGATCAAAAAATAGATTTTTGGGAAGGCTGGTGTAGCTGGTTGCTGGTATTTCCGCTTCTGCGGAATGAGACCACAGAAGCGGCCCCGCAGAAGCCAAGAAGAAGCCGCGAACGGTTGAGGTTGAGGGCATCCAGGACCGTAGAAGTGGCTCTTGATCCGCTAATACGGAACCGCATAAGCGGTTGGCTGACTGCAGAAGCGAAAAGCCTGGAGTGGTGGGGAGCCGCAGAAGCGGGACCGCGGAAGCGGACAGAGTTCCGCTGAAGCGAAAATGCTGGGCAGTAAGCTTGATTTAAAATCGTGATTTGGGGGTTCATTTCTCTTATATTTCATGGATTTGGCGATTTTGGGAGGATTCAAGAGAGGTTCTTCATCAACAATGTTAAGGTAAGTTACTTCTACCTATTATGAGTTAAATACATTAATTATGTATGGATTTTAGTATGAAAAGGGGTAGAAAATTGAGGGTTAGAGGAAGACCTAGAAATATTGTGTTCTTGAAATTTAGCCACGATTTTGAGTATGAAATTAAGAGAAAATTGTATACTTGAGGTCCTAAGGTCACGGGTAACCTTTATTTTAGAGAAATTTCGAAATTCGGGCAAGTAGGCCTAGGGCATTTTTGTCAACTTTTCAATCGGGGTTGGGAATTATTATAAATTGGGCTATAAAGTGTAATTGAGCATATATTAATGGATTTATATTATTGTTGGCTAGTTTTAGAGAATTGTCTGTCGGTGCAAGTCTTCGGAAGAATGTAGAATGCCGGTTGTGGATCTTCGGAGCAAGGTGAGTCTCCTTTCTAATCTTGTGAGGGGTAATTTACCCCATAGGTATAGTAATTGATTATGTGCTCCTATTTGTGGGCGTTATGTACGCACGAGGTGACGACAGTCCGTGTGTAGCTACTATTATGCTATTGTTCGGGTAGTTAGGATCCAAAATCATGTTGTACGTGGATTAATTGTGAACCCATTGGTAGCTTAAATTGCTTAACTCATATCAAATTAGTAAGTAAATTTCTAAAAAGATTAAACTTGATTTCTTAAATTGTTAAAACAGAATTGGTTTTAGTTGAATAAATATTCCCAAAGGGTCATCACCTATTTTGTCATCCACTCCGTGCTTTCGAGGTATTGAAAACCTCATTTTTACTTGCTCGATTGGCGTGCACAATCCGGGTGCATAGCCAGAAAATGTTTATGTTGAAATATGTGAATTCTGTGAAAAAATGGAAGAATTTTTTATATTAATATGATTAAAGTTTACTTTGCTCAACATTTTCGGTAAACGGACCCGGACCCAATATTGGACTGTCCCAGAAGGTCCATAGGAAAATATGAGACTCGGGCATGTGCTCGGAATCAAATTTCGAGGTTTAGAGCCCAGAAACGAATTTTTCTGTGAAATTATTTTTTTGAAATTATTAAGGAAATTGGAAATAGAAATTGATTAAAAGACTGTGGGATCGGGCTCGTAGTTTGGATCTGATGCCCGGTATAAGTCTTATATATTGTTTAAGCGCTTTCTGTGAAGTTTAGTTGAAATCGGACGTCGTTTAACGTGTTTTGGACTTTTCAAGTTTGAAAGTTTATGAAGTTTAGAAGAAAATCATGAGTTTTGAGGCTTGATTCTTGTATATGATGTTAGTTTGGTGATTTGATCGTGCGAGTAAGTTCGTAGGATATTTTTAAAGTTTCGTACATGTTTAGTTGGTGCCCCGAGGGCTCGGGTGAGTTTTGGATAGGCATCGAATTGCATTTCTCATGTTTTAAAAATCTGGTATGCTGGCTTCTGTAATTTTCACAAATGCGAAGGGAAGACTCGCAATTGCGAGCTCGCAAATGTGAGCACTGATTCACAATTGCGAAGTCTGGGGAAATGGGTCACCGTCGCAAATGCGATAGATAGGCTTGCAAATACGAAAGGGTGAGGTTCGCAAATGCGATGCCTCTTTGCAAATGCAAAACCCCATCTGTCAGATTGAGTTCGCAAATGCGAACCCTAGTTCACAATTCCCACATGTGAGGCCCAGTATATTTTATACTTAGTCAAATTTTCACCTCTTTTCACCATTCTTTCAAAACCCAAACACCATAGGCGATTTTTCAAGAGAAAACTTCATCCCAAATCATTTGTATGTTGATTTTTATTCAATTATTTCAATCTTTAACATCATTAAAAATGTTTTCCACTTGAAATCAAGGATTTTCATGAGTGAAATTGAGATATTTAGGTAGAACCTAGGTTTTCTATAAATTGGGGAGTTGGACCTCGATTTGAGGTCCGATTTCAAAACAAACTACATATTTGAGTTCGTGGGGGAATGGGTAATCGGGTTTTGGTCCAAACCCCGGGTTTTGACCACATGGGCCCCAAGGGCATTTTGGGAATTTTTGAGTACAACTTTGGGAAATCCATTTTTCATGCATTCAATTGATTCCATTAGCATTTGTTGATACATTCAAGTAATTTGTGATCAGATTCAAGCGAATTGGAGATGGAACCGCAAGGTAAAGCGATAGTTAAGGATTAAGTGAATTTCAAGGCTTTGAGGTAAGTGTTTGGTTTAACCCTAGCTTGATGGAATAGGAGTTGAGTTGTGACGACCTGGCCCGTTGTCACGTGAGTTACTATCCCGTTTCCCCCTTATTGTGTTGCTTCATGTTTCTATATCAGTATTAGAGTTGATAGGGTGTAATGGAATTGGTTCTGGTTGAAAATAAGGCACATAGCCTCTCCAAAAGAAGCTTGTTTTAGAAAAGACAACCGAAAGTTAACTATGTAGTTAGAGGGCTCGGATGTGAATTTCGGTGGTTCAGTTAACTTTGGGGGATTATTTGGGACTTAGGAGAGCGATCAGAATTGAATTTGGAGGTCCGGTGTAGAAATAGGCTTCAATAGGCGAAGTTGGAATTTTGGCGAATTCCGATTGATAGGTGAGATTTTGATCCGGGGTTCGAAGTGGAATTTCGAGAGTTGCAGTAGCATCGTTTGGCGATTTTGGATATGTCTGCAAATTTTCAGGTCATTCAGATGTCATTTGGTCAGGTTTTTTATTAAATGTGTATTTCGGAAGTTTTAGTTGAACTTAGGCTTGAATCCGTCACAATTTGATAATTTTTTGTGTTAATGGACGAGTTTTTATGATTGGAACAAGTTTGTATGATGTTTTGGAGTACGTTGGTGTTTTTGGTTGGGGTCCCGGGGGCCTCAGGGTATTTTCGGGTGTTCAAACGGACCCATTATGGTTTGTATTGAGATTAGTTTTTCTGCTATAAGTGTTGCAGACTTTTGTTCATCGCGTTCGCGTGGTTATGGACGCGAACGCGTAGGGTAATTTTGGGAGCCTAGGAGTTGTGTCTTTTCATTCTCGAAGGTTATTCCGCGAACGCGTAGTTGGAGAGCCTGGTGATCCATGTTCGCATTGGGTTTTCCGCGTTCGCGGAGGAGGATTTAGAGTCAGTGGAATTTTATTATACACGTTCACGTGAGAGAAGGACGCGTTCGCGTGGAGTCAAGCTATTGGGCATCTCGTTCGGGTGGGATATGTCGCGTTCGCATAGGAGGTGAGTCAGGAAGCATTCCGTTCGCATAGTCAAGGGTCGCATTCGCGTAAGGTATTTTTGAATTTTAAAAGTGTTGTTCTTCGCATTCGCATGGGTTGTGTCGTGAATGTGATGAAGAAAAGGCTAGGCAGACAGAAAGGTTTTATAACATTTCCTCCGCAAGTAAAAAATATTTTCCACCATTTTTAGCACATTTTGGAGCTTTTCACAAGGGATTAAGAGGATTTCGACTAGGATTCGATTGGAGGTAAGTTTTATGAGCTAAATACGTGATATTATTGAAGATTCATCGTCTAAATCTCTGAAAATTGGGTGAAAATTGGAGAAGTTAGGGCTTGGTTTTTGGTATTATAAAATTAGAATTTTAAGGGGCTATTCGACTCCGATTTTGATAAATTTTATATGTATGGACTCGTGGCAAGACGAGGATTCCGAAAATGTGAATTTTGTAATTTTTTGAGAAGTGCGCCCGGGGCTTGGGTTTTGCCAACTTCGTGTTTTTGGGTGTTTTTCGAGTTATTTCGATTGGGTTATGTTCCATTTGCCTATTTAATGTATTCCTTACAGTTTTTATCAGATTTAGCACCCGTGGAGGTTTATTCAAGAGGAAAATGCTTAGCGGACTAGTCTCGGGCCGGTTTGAGGTAAGTAATAGATGTGGATGATGACCTGAGGGTTTGAAACTCCGGTATATCACACTGTGACTCTATATTGAGGAGAGACACGTACTCTACGATGAGTGCATGGTCGATTGTGATTGGGGACTATGGCTTAGTCCGCCCGAGTGATGTTGTACTGTGTTGTTGGCTATAAATGAGCTGGTAAACCTCCTACTTGGATGGGTGTGGATATATTTGGGCTGCGTGCCGGTTAGTTGGATCTCGTAGGGATTGTTATCACTGTTTCTATGATTTATAGCATGTTTTCATTATATCAGTCCTGAGCTAAACAAATGACTGGCAAAATTGTAAGGTTTTGAACACCTAATTTTATAATTACTGATAAATGGAACTAAAATGGTTAGTTTGAATGTCCATGTGTGGCTTGCATGCATATAGCTGGACTGACAGTGGATCGGGCAGCACGTCGCAATGTATGTTACTATGATATTGCCCTTGGGCTGTAGGATCCCCTCCGGAGTCTAAACCCCCTCAATGAGCCGGGTACCCAAATTGATCGGGCTACGTGCCGCAGTGGTCATGTGCTCTGCAATGCATTCATGCATTTATACTTATCTGCTCTATCTGTTAATACATCTTGAGATTTACACTGTTAAATGAGTAGAAACACTGTTGTAGCTTCACTTTGTCGTATATTGGGATTTCTTACTTTCAATGTCATTATACTTGTCTATTACCGCTAAGTTGGAAGTACTCACTTTACTCCCTGCACCATGTGTGCAGATCCAGGTACTTCAGGGCGTAGCTGGGCTTTTACTGTTGTTCTTTAGAGTTATTATCTAGAGTTGTCGAGGTAGCTGCCTGGCGTCCGCAGGACCCGACTCCTCCTTATTTCTTGTATTTGACTTTTCCGCATGCTTCAGACTATGTTGTATTATAGTATTTTTATACTATTCTGGTAGAGGCTCTAGACACATGACCCCCAGATCTGTGGGAGGTTGTTCTATATTTAATGATATTGGGTAGTTTTCTATCTATCAGCTATAATTCAATTTATTTTCTTTGTTGTTAATGATTTTTAAATAATGATTTTGAGCTCCATGCTCGGTTTGTGAGTATAATTGGTCGGGATTGCCTAGCAGTTGTGATGGGCGCCATCACGACCGGGTTTGGGGTCATGACAAGTTAGTATTAGAGCCTAGGTCACTAGGCCTCACGAGTCTTGAGCCGGTTAGTAGAGTCTCGTGGATCGGTACAGAGACATCTGTATTTATCCTCGAGAGGATGCAGATCCTTTAGGAAACACTTCATATTCTTGAACTCTTGTCATGCGACTTTGTTGTTCCGAGAACTAAACTTCTGGTATTCTCTCGCAGATTGAGAGAACTCGTGCTACCGGGCATGGCGGACGGCCACCATTGCCACCTGTTAGAGGTTGTGGAAGCGACCATGGTCGTGGATGAGGTAGAGCAGTAGGGGCGGTACCAATTGACCCACCCGTTGCCTTATTCAGTATCAGCCCCCATCTGTTGATGCTCCAGCAGCACCCGCTCAGGCACCGGTAGTGCCTATTGTTATTACTGGTCTTCAGGAGGCATTAGCCCAGATATTATCAGTTTGTACTGGGTTGGCTCAGGTAGTTTCAGCTATTACTACAGCAGCGACATCTCAGACTGGGGATGGTCATCAGACCCCCGCAGCTCGCACACCAGAGCAGGTTGTACAGGGACTTCAGATGCTAGAGGCAGCCCCAGCTCAGCCAGTTGCACCGGCTGCTCTAGTTGCGCTAGTCACGATAGCTCCAGGGTATGTTGTTCTGGTGATGCCTGACGATGAGCAGCGTCAGTTAGAGAGGTTTGGTAGACTTCGGCCTCCTACATTCAGCGGTACTGAGGGAGAGGATGCCCAGGGATTTCTGGACAAGTGTCAGAGGATGCTTTGTACAGCAGGGATTTTAGAGTCCAGTGGGGTGTCTTTTACTACCTTCCAGTTCTCGGGGCCAGCATTCACATGATGGGAGGAGTTTGAGAGGGGTAGACCTGCTGGAGAAGCACCCCTTACTTGGCAGCAGTTCTCCGCTCTCTTTTTGGAGAAGTATGTGTCATAGTCTCGCAGAGAGGAGCTGCGCCGGCAGTTTGAGTGGTTGATCCAGGGTCATATGACAGTGACCCAATATGAGTTGAGGTACACGGATTTGGCTAGACATGTTACGTGGATGATCGCCGACAGATCGGGAAAGGATCAGGAGGTTCATAGATGGCCTCAACTATTATATTCGTATTTTGATGACTAGGGAGAGGGTGGTAGTAGCATCATTTGAGGAGGTAGTGGATATGGCTCGCCAGGTTGAGGCAGATCGTTGTCGATAGTGAAAGGAGAGGGAGGCCAAGAGGCCTCGAGGTTCGGGTAGTTACAGTGATGCTCCATATAGGGGTTAGTTTTAGTAGGGTAGAGGTCGTTCTTTTCGGCCTCCTCAGACAGGTCTCCCAGAGCACAGTGGGGCTTTTTCCGGTCGTGGCCGTCAGGGTTATCAGTAGGGCCAGTCTTCACTTAGTGCCCTTCCAGCTCAGAGTTCTACTCCTGCTTCTTCAGGCCCAGGGCTTATCTACGGCGAGGGGTTTCCTTCAGTCCCCTTCTCCAGCTTCGGGTAGTTGTTATGAGTGTGGAGAGTTTGGCCACATAAGGAGACAGTGTCCTCGGCTTTGTAGTGGTCGATCTCAGTAGAGGGATCAGCCCTCCTCTTCTACTCCATCTACTTCAGCACCATCCCGGTCAAGTAGGGGTGGAGGTCAGTCAGCTAGAGGTCACTACGGGAGTGTTGATCGATCGAGCGATGGTTAGGCTTGGTTCTATGTGCTTCCAGATAAGAGAGATGTTGTTGCATCATACGCAGTGATCACAGGTATTATCTCAGTTTGCCATGGGGATGCTTCTATTTTGTTTGATCCCGGGTCTACATACTCGTATGTGTCTTCATAATTTGCCAATTAGTTGGGTACGACCCGTGGTTTTTTTGCCTTGAATATGCATGTATCCACCCTAGTGGGTGATACTATTATTATGGATCACGTATATCGATCATGCCTTGTTATTATTGGGGGTCTAGACACCCAAGTTGATTTGCTGTTGTTGGTTATGGTAGACTTCGATGTGATTCTGGGTATGGATTGGCTATCACCATATCGTGCTATTCTGGACTATCATGTTAAGATAATTACATTTGCCGTTTTGGGTATTCCAAGGATTGAATGGCGATGTTCGACTGATTATGTTCCCAGCCGTGTGATTTCTTTCTTAAAGGTCCAGCAGATGGTTGGGAAAGGATGTTTATCATATTTAGCATTTGTGAGAAATGTTAGAGCTGAGACTCCTAGTATTGATTCTGTGACTTTCCAGATGTGTTTCCAGCAGACCTGCTGGGCATACCGCCATACAGGGATATTGACTTCGATATTGATTTGGTGTCGTGCACTCAGCCCATATCTATTCCTCCTTATCGTATGGCACCAACTGAGTTGAAGGAATTGAAAGAGAAGCTTCAGGAACTCCTAGATAAGGGGTTCATTCGCCCGAGTGTGTCATCGTGGGGTGCACCGGTGTTATTTGTCAAGAAGAAAGATAGCTCAATGAGGATGTGTATTGATTATAGATAGCTGAACAAGGTAACGGTGAAGAACAAGTATCCTCTACCGCGCATTGATGACTTATTTGATCAGCTCCAGGGAGCGAAGGTGTTCTCGAAGATTGATCTTCGTTCAGGCTATCACCAGCTGAAGATTAGAGATTCTGACATCATGAAGACAGCTTTCAGGACGAGATATGGGCATTATGAGTTTCTAGTTATTTCTTTTGGGCTAACCAATACCCCAGCTGCGTTCATGCACTTGATGAACAGTGTGTTCCGGCTATATCTAGATTCCTTTGTGATCGTGTTCATTGATAACATCCTGGTATACTAGCGTAGCCAGGAGGAGTATGCTCAACATTTGATAGTAGTATTGTAGAGGTTGAGGGAGGAGAAACTGTATGCAAAGTTCTCCAAGTGTGAGTTGTCGCTTGGGTCTGTAGCTTTTCTGGGACACATGGTGTCTAGTGATGGTATTCAGTTTGACCCAAAGAAGATAGAGGCGGTGCAAAGTTGGCCTAGACCATCCTCAGCTACAGAGATTCAGAGTTTTATTAATTTGGCAGGGTATTATCGCCGGTTTGTTCAGGGATTTTCATATATCGCTTCGTCCTTGACCAGGTTAATGCAGAAGGGTGCACCATTCGTATGGTCGGATGAGTGCGAGCAGAGCTTTCAGAAGCTCAAGACAGCTTTGACCACAACTCCAGTGTTAGTCTTGCCATCAGCTTCGAGTTCTTATACTGTGTATTGTGATGCATCGAGAGTTGGGATAGGTTGTGTATTGATGCAGGAGGCTAGAGTTATTGCTTATGCTTTTCGTCAGTTGAAGCCTCATGAGAAGAACTGCCCTGTTCATGATTTAGAGTTAGCGGCCATAGTTCATGCCTTGAAGATTTGGAGGCACTATTTGTACGATGTGTCCTGTGAGGTGTATACTGATCATCGTAGTCTCCAGCACTTGTTTAAATAGAAGGATCTCAATTTCAGGCAACGGAGGTGGCTTGAGTTGCTCAAAGATTATGACATCACCATTTTATATCATTTGGGGAAGGCCAGTGTAGTGGCTGATGCTTTGAATTGAAAAGCAGTTAGTATGGGCAGCCTGGCATATATTCCAGTTGGGGAGAGACCCTTCGCAGTTGATGTTCATGCATTGGACAATCGGTTAGTGAGGTTTGATATTTCAAAGCCCAGCAAGGTGTTGGCTTGCGTTGTTTCTCGGTCTTCCTTATATGATCGCATTCGTGAGCGCCGATATGATGATCCACACTTGCTTGTCCTTAAGGATAGAGTTCAGCATGATGATGCTATGGATGTTACTATTGATAGTGATGGTGTGTTGAGGATGCAGGTCTGGATTTGCATGCCCAATGTGGATGGGCTTCGGTAGTTGATATTGGAGGAATCCCATAGCTTATGATATTCTATCCATCCAGGTGCCGCGAAGATGTATCAGGATTTGAGACAGCATTACTGGTGGAGAAGAATGAAGAGGGATATTATGAGTCATGTAGCCCGGTACCTCAACTATCAGCGGGTCAAGTATAAGCATCAGATGCCCGGTGGCATGTTTCAGTGTATTGATATTCCCTAGTGGAAATGGGAGAGGATTTCTATGGACTTTGTTAGTGGTCTCCCTCGGACAACGAGGAATTTTGACTCAGTTTGGGTGAATGTGGATAGGCTGACCAAGTCCGCGCACTTCATTCCTATATGTACTACCTATTCCTCGGAGCGGTTAGTAGAGATTTTCATCCCTAAGATAGTGAGATTGCATGGGGTCCCAGTTTCTATTATATTAGATAGAGGTACTCAGTTTACTTCTCAGTTCTGGAGGACTTTCCAGCGAGAGTTGGGTTCACAGGTAGAGCTGAGCACTGCATTTCATCCTCAGATAGACGGATAGTCCGAGCGTACCATTCAGATATTGAAGGACATGTTGTGTGCCTGTGTTATTGACTTTAGAGGTTCTTGGGTTGATTGCTTGCCTCTCGCAAAGTTTGCTTATAACAACAGCTACCAATCCAGCATTCCGATGGTGCCATATGAGCCCTTATATGGGAGACGGTGTAGATCTCCAGTTGGTTGCTTTGAGCCTAGCGAGGCTAGGTTATTAGGGACAGAGTTGTTCCAAGATGCTTTGGACAAGGTGGAGGTGATTCAGGAGAGACTTCGCACAGCCCAGTCACGCCAGAAGAGTTATGCAGACCGGAAGGTCTGAGATGTATCTTATTCAGTGGGTGAGAAGGTCTTGCTGAAGGTTTCGCCTATGAAAGGCGTCATGAGATTTGGAAAGAAAGGAAAGCTGAGTCCGAGGTTCATTAGCCCTTTTGAGATACTTAGGAGGATTGGAGAGGTGGCATATATGCTTGCTTTGCCACCCATCCTATCGGGCGTTCATCCGATATTTCACATGTCTATGCTCTGGAAGTATGTTGGGGACCCATCACATGTGTTGGACTTCAATACAGTTCAATTAGATGATGACTTGACTTATGATGTGGAGCCTGTACCCATTTTGGGTTGACATGTGCAGAGATTGAGGTCTAAGGATATAGCGTTAGTGAAGGTGCAGTGGAGAGGTGGGCTCGTGGAGGAGGCCACTTGGGAGACCGAGCGGGAGATGTGGAGTAGATATCCTCACTTGTTTGAGACTCCAAGTATGTTTCTTGACCCGCTTGAGGACGAGTGTTTGTTTTAGTTGGGGAGGATATGATGACCCGGTCCGTTGTCACGTGAGTTACTACCACGTTTCCCCCTTATTGTGTTGTTTCATGTTTCTATATCAGTATTAGAGTTGATCGTGCAATGGAATTGGTTCTTGTTGAAAATAAGGCACATAGCCTCTTCGAAGGAAACTTGTTTTAGAAAAGTCAATCAGAAGTTAACTATGTGGTTAAAGGGTTCAGGTGTGAATTTTGGTGGTTTGGTTAGCTATGGGGGATGATTTTTGACTTAGGAGAGCGATCGAAATCGAATTTGGAGGTCCGACGTAGAAATAGGCTTGAATTGGCGAAGTTGGAATTTTGGCGAATTCCGGTTGATAGGTGAGATTTTAATTCGGGGGTCGGAATGGAATTTCGAGAGCTGCACTAGCTTCGTTAGGTGATTTTGGATATGTCTGCAAATTTTTAGGTCATTCAGATGTCATTTGGTCTGGTTTTTTATCAAATGTGAGTTTCAGAAGTTTTAGTTGAACTTAGGCTTGAATAAGTCGTAATTTGATGATTTTTGTGTTAATGGACGTGTGTTTATGATTGGAACAAGTTCATATGATGTTTTGGAGTAGGTTGGTGTTTTTGGTTGGGGTCTTGGGGTCCACGGGGTGATTTTGGGTGTTCAAACGGAGCCATTTTGGTTTGAATTGAGATCAGTTTTTCTGCTATAAGTGTTGCAGACTTTTGTTCATCGCGTTCGCGTGGTGATGGACGCAAATGCCTAGGGTAATTTTGGGAGCCTGGGAGTTATGTCTTCGCGTTCGCGAAGGTTATGTCGCGAACGCGTAGTTTGTGGAGTCTGGTGATCCGCGTTCGCGTTGGGTTTCGCGCGTTCGCGAAGGAGGATTTGGAGTCAGAGGAATTTTATTATACGCGTTCGCATGAGAGGAGGACGCGTTCACGTGGAGTCAGGCCATTGGGTATCGCGTTCGCGTGGGATATGTCACGTTCGCATAGGAGGTGAGTCGGGAAGCATCGCATTCGCGTGGTCAAGGGTCGCATTGACGTAAGGTATTTTTGAATTTTAAAAGTGTTGGTATTCACATTCCCGTGGGTTGTGTCGCGAACGCGACGAAGAAAAGGCTAGGCGGACAGAAGGGTTTTATAACATTTCCTCCACGAGCAAAAATCATTTTCCACCATTGTTGAGCACATTTTGGAGCTTTTGACGAGGGATTAAGAGGATTTCAACAAGGATTTGATTGGAGGTAAGTTTTATGAGCTAAATACATGATATTATTGAAGATTCATCATTTAATCTATGAAAATCAGGTGAAAATTGGAGAAGTTAGGGCTTGGTTTTTGGTATTGTAAAATTGGAATTTGAAGGGGTTATTGGACCACGATTTTGATAAATTTTATATGTACGGACTCGTGGCGAGATGAGGATTTCAAAAATGTGAATTTTGTAATATTTAGAGAAGTGGGTCGGGGGCTTGGGTTTTGCCAACTTCGTGTTTTTGGGTGTTTTTTGAGTTATTTCGATTGGGTTATGTTCCATTAGCCTACTCTAATGTATTCCTTATGTTTTTTTCACAGTTAGCACCCGTGGAGGTTGATTCAAGAGGGAAAGGCTTAGCAGACTAGTCTCGTGGCCGGTTCGAGGTGAGTAATAGATGTGGATCTTGACCTGAGGGTTTGAAACCCTGGTATATCACACTGTGATGCTATATTGAGGTGAGACACATACTCTACGGTGTGTGCGGGATCGATTGTGATTGGGCACTATGGCTTAGTCTGCCCGAGTGATGTTGTATTGTGTTGTTGGCTATAAATGAGCGGTAAACCTCCTACTTGGATGGTTGTGGATATATTTGGGATGCGTGCCGGTTAGTTGGATCCCTAAGGGATTGTTATAATTGTTTCTATGATTCATAGCATGTTTTTGGTGATATCAATCTTGAGCTAAACACTGTATAGAAATGACTAGCAAAATTCTAAGGTTTTGAACACCTAATTTTATAATTACTGATAAATGGAACTAAAAATGATAAGTTTGATTGTTCCTGTGTGGCTTGCATGCATATAGCTAGATTTAGAGTGGATCGGGCTGCACGTTGCAGCGTATGTTACTATGATATTGCGCTTGGGCTGTAGGAGCCCCTCCGGAGTCTAAACCCCCACAGTGAGCGTGGGTACCCAAATGGATCGGGCTACGCGCCGCAGCGATCATGTGCATCTGCATTGCATTCGTGCATTTATACTTATCTGCTATATTTGTTAATACTTCTTGAGATTTACAGTGTTAAATAAATAGAAACACTGTTGTAGCTTTACTTTGTCGTATATTGGGATTTCTTACTTTCAATGTCATTATACATGTCTATTACCGCTGAGTTGGAAGTACTTACTTTACTCTCTGTACCATGTGTGCAGATCCAGGTACTTCAAGGCATAGCTGAGCTTACTGTTGTTCTTCAGAGTTATTATCCGGAGTTGTCGAGGTAGCTGCCTGGCTTCCGCAGGACCGACTCCTCCCTTATTTCTTGTATTTGACTTTTCCGCGTACTTCAGACTATGTTGTATTACAGTATTTTTATACTATTCTTGTAGAGGCTCTAGACTCATAACCCCCAGATCTATGGGAGATTGTTCTGTATTTGATGATATTGGGTTGTTTTCTATATATCAACTATAATTTGGTTTTTTTCTTCGTTGTTAATGATTTTTAAATAAAGATTTTGAGCTATATGCTCAGGTTGTGAGTATAATTGGTCAGGCTTGCCTAGCAGTTATGTTAGACGCCATCAGAATCGGGTTTGGGGTCGTGATATGAGTCTTGTTGCTAATTGCTATGTGATTAAGTACGATGTATAGGCATGGTGACGAGTATCTATACATTGGTGTCTGGCATGACCGTGAGTCCTTATAATGTGATTATCATGAATTGGCTGTGAATTTCATGTTTATTGGAGGATTTATATATGTTGTGAATAACATGTGAATGGTGATATGGTCATTTGATTCCTAGGAGCATTAGCTGGAATCGTGATACGAATAGTGAAAGCGTATTAAATGATTTGATTCTATGGAGCATTGGCTCAAATTGGTAGAGTGGATTTTAAGATAAGAAAAGTAAGAAAGAGAAAGCGTTGTTAATTATTCCCTTGCCGGGACATTTGTTTGAACTTGTTGGTTTCTTCCCTTACAGGGATTTTATCAATTATTTGCTTATTTTTACGCCCCTTAATTGTGACTGATGTTTGGGAGTCAGACTATTGAACGATGTGGATTGGGTTGTGCGACGCAATAATGATATTAAGGGTTGGGTTGTACAGTAATATATGAGGAACGGGTTGCACGCCGTAATAATGATACATGATAAATGATGTCGGTTGGGTTGCACATTGCAACAGTGGTATTTGTGGATCGGGTTGCACGCCACAACAATGGTAATGATGGACCGGGTTGGGCGTCGCAACAGTTATTGATACCATGTGTTTATATTGAGTACTGATTTCTTGTACATGATGAATCTAAGTTGTTTTAGTTGGTTGCCTAGGATTTACTGTTACTACTGTTATCTCCCCATAGCATGTTTCCCCCTCCCATATTGTTGGTTGTTTGGTATTTCATTTTGGTTGTATATTTATAACTGTATAGATTTATGTGGTGTCCGGTCTAGCCTCGTCACTACTTCTCCGGGGTTAGGCTAGACACTTACCAGCACATGGGTTTGGTTGTGTTGATGTTATACTTCTGTGCATTTTTGCACAGGTCCAGGTTTTGAGGAGCAGCAGCAGCAGCAGCAGTAGTACGGGAGCAGGTTTACATTTTCACGAGACTGGGGTAGCCTTGCAAGCGTCCGCAGACCCAGTGTCTCTTCTTTATGTTCACTTTTAGACTATTGCCTTATTGTTTTCGAGACAGACAACTTACATATTTTTTTCAGACCATTGTATTTAGTATATTTAGTAGTTCGTGAGTAATGTGACACCAAATCTTGGGTAGAGGCTATTAATGATTGTTCCACATTTTGATTCGTATTGATAATCAGACTTCCGCAATTGTTCTTATTAGATTTCATGTTCTATATTGATGCTATGAACTGTTAACATAATTTTTTAGTAATGGAAAAGGTAATTATATTGGCTTGCGTAGCTACCACGAGTAAGCGCCATCACGATCCCGATGGTGGGAAATCCGGGTCATGACAGTTAGGACCCAAAAGCATATTGTACGTGGATTGATTGCGAATCCATTGGTAGCTTGAATTGCCTAACTCACATCGAATTAGTAAGTAAATTTCTAAAAGGATTAAACTTCATTTCTTATGTTAAAGGAGAATTGGTTTTATTTGAATAAATATTCCCCGATATGTTCTTATTTGGCTGATTGATCATGTATTTAGTGTGCCTGTGTCGCCTGGATGATTCGCGAGCAGGATATGTGTTTAACTATGGAACAGGTCGAATGCCTTGGTGAGAATAGATGCATCTATGGTTCGTGACGCTCGACCCTCGGCAGTGCACAATTTACATTTCTATTGGAGCAGGCTGTATGTCTGTGATGTTGTCTTGAACTTCATTAAGTTATTATTACCCTTTGGTGGCTTAAAATTATTTGGAACATATTTAAAGAGAAATCCTAGAAATTTACCTATGAAAGAATTACGGGTTTACTTGTTTCCTCTTGCTGGATTAGAGTCATGTTTATGAAATAAATCCACTGTTTAATATGTATATTGAAGATAAATAATCATTGGACTATTAGAGAGTGTCAGAGTTGACCATCTCGTCTCTACCCCTTCGGGATTACGCGGGATACTCATCGAGTACATGTTGATTACGTACTCATACTACACTTATGTGCATTTTTATTGCACAGGTATATATATACCTCTAGTAACCTATTGGGCGTATCAGCATGGATGACGTTGGGACTAGGTGAGCTGCATCATTCGAGGCGACCGCAGCTAGGGGATTCCTTTCCAACGTACTGGATTTACTTTCCGTCCACTGTATTCCGGATGGATGTTGTATTTTATTTATCTTATCATTAGTTGATCATGTACTTGTGACACTGGATTTCTGGGATGGTTTTCAACGGATTTGTACTAATGTTAATATTTAAATTTGCATTCAAGTAGTGAACTTTTATTTATAAAAAAATAAAAGGAAAACCTTAGATTTTCAAAAGTATTAAAAGAGGAATTAATTGATAATTTAGTTGGCTGGCCTGATAGAGGTGTCCGGCGCCACCACGACCCTTAGTGAATTTTGAGTCGTGACAATATTAAAGTGGAGTTATATGTTGTAAAACCACTATGTCCCGTATTTAACAATGGACATGAAAAATCATTAAAAAAAATAATACTTAATAAAATAAAGTTTTAGGTTAAACAGAACTCACCTAAGTATAACATACAGGAGAGAAAGCTATTACAAAACACACGTCCTGTAAACTATACTAGAGAACAACTAGTATATTTTACACCATATTTATATATAAAGGCCATTATATTATAATCAAACAAGAATAGCAAAGATCTTCTCCGGGATTACATCAGGCAATGCAATACTATTTTATATAATCACGTGAAATGTGAAAAAATCAAACAATCCCACATATAGTATTAGCAGCTATATCACGAATTAAATAATTTAAATTTTTTTGCTTTATATTCTACTAGATGCATCTATTGTTAAATCACAGTGTTCCGTATTTACTACTGGACGTAAAAAATCCTGAATTTACGTTAAATTTGACCAATTTTTTGTTACTCCCTATAAAATATGCTGGAAATGCTACTTATGAATTATATAAGCCATTATATTATAATGGAGAAGTAAAAAATAGTGGAAACTTGGTAAGTGGAATAATTTACTTGAATTAAATAATTTAATATTTTAGTTCCTGTATATTACACTGAAGATATATACTGTTAAAAATCACTATATCCCGTATTTAATACTGACCTTTAATAATTCAAACTTTTTTACGATAAATTCGTCTAATTTTGGTTACTCCCTATAAATTATGCTGGAAATACTACTTATGAAGGTATATAATGCACTCAAGAAAAGTAATGACTAATGATACAAAGTTTTTGATTAAACAGAATTGATCCAGTATAATAGACATAAGAGAAAGCTTATACAGGACACACATCTTGTAAAATATACTGGAGGACAACTGTAACATCCACTATAATATACTAGACAAAATAAAAAAAATAGAATTATATAATATAATATTTTGTTTCATGTATAATAAACTGGAGTTATATATTGTAAAATCACTATGTCCCGTATTTAACAATGGACATGAAAAATCACTAAAAAAAGTAATACCTAATAAAATAAAGTTTTAGGTTAAACAGAACTCACTTAGTATAATATACAGGAGAGAGAGCTATTACAAAACACACGTCTTGTAAAATATACTGGAGAACAACTAGTATATTTGATACCATATTTATATATGATGGACATTATATTATAATCGAACAAGAATAGCAAAGATCTTATCCGGGATTACATCAGGCAATACAAAACTATTGTATATAATCAATCAATTTTTTTTCTATATTTTCTTGCATAAGGATGAACTGCAGCAGAATTTGTTCAATTTGCTCTGTTATGCCCATATTTTTTGCAACAATTACATCTTCGTTCCTTCTTGAATTCTGTACCGGAAACATGTCGATTCTTCTGTCTTCTTCCAAGAAGTTCTTTTGCATCTAGAGGCTTAGTGATTTTTAATTTAATAGTGCCTGATATAACCCATGTTGTTGAATCACCTATAGAATTTATTTGCTCTACATGTGTTTTCAACCAAAAGTCCCTTGAATAATATGATGAGCAAAAGGCCGATTTCTTTTGATATATACTCTCAATTGCAGCAATTGCATGTTCGTAGGGTAACTCAACAAGCTGAAATTCAAAAGAATCACATGTTCTTTTGTCCACATCAACAATAAATTCCATACCCCTTTTGACATTGAATTTGAGTCTATCAATGGGTAGTACTCTAAATGTAAAGCTGGTTTAATTTTTTCTTCCAATGTTTCTTCTGCCGAGTTTGATATCTCACGGAATATTCCTTCTCCAGTTGTCCTTCTTTCATAGAACCAGCTTTGCAATTTTTCTTGTATGAAATTCATCATTGATAAAATTGGCAATTCTCTTGCGCGTCTCAAAATATTATTCATTGAATCCATAATATTTATTGTTAACATATCATATCGTCATTTGGGACAATGTGAACGAGCCCATCTTCCTGGCGGTTCCTCTATCAAATAATTGAAGGTTTTCTTATCAAAAACAACTATTTGGGACATGAAGTCATCAAATTCTGATTGAAAGTATACTCTTGCAGCACTTTGAAAGAGGTTTATTACAGTGTTTCTCGCTCTTCTTTGCTTTAGATTCTTTTCTTAATGATATATGCAAATACTATGATAGCACTCAGGGAAAACTTTTGCAATGGCCTTGTGTCGATCTGACAAAAAAATTAAATCTTTACGAATCCCAACTGCTTTTCTCAATTCTATGAAATACCATTCATATAACTCATTATTCTCTAAATCCACTACTCCAAATGCTATAGGAAAAACCTGATTATTTGCATCTTTTGTAACAGCCACTAACAGAACACCTCTATATTTATTTTTTAGAAATGTTCCATCAACAGCAATCAATGGTCTATAATACTTCCAACCAGAAATTGATGCCCCATACATAAAAAACATGTAAACAAACTTGTATATTGAAAAGTAAATAAAATTCAGCTATACCATATGACGGGCTGAATAGTAATAATATACTAGACAACAAGCTTATAGACAACAAACTTCCATTAAAATATACTGAAATCAAACAAAACTCAATTATTATATAAGAAAAGACCTTATCCAGTATAATATACTGGAGAGAAAGCTTATACAAGGACACATCCCACAAAATTTACTGGAATCAAATAAAACTTAACTTTATTATAATACTATTCCAGTATAACATACAGGAGGACAAGCAGTATCATTCAGTGTAATATATTTTGTTTCCTGTATATAACACTGGAGTTATATGTTGTAAAACTACTATATGTCACATTTAATAATTGACATAAAAACTAGAACTCACCCAGTATAATATACAGGAGAGAAAGCTTATAGAAGACACACATCCTGTAAAATATACTGGACGACAACCAGTAACATCCAGTGTAATATACTAGACAAAATAAAATAAAATAGAATTACAGTTTCCTGTATATAACACTGGAGTTATATTTTGTAAAATCACTATGTCCCGTATTTAACAATGGACATGAAAAATTAGTCAAAACAAGTAATGCCAACTAAAACAAAATTTTAGGTTAAAGTGAACTCATCCAGTATAATATACATGAGACAAAGCTAGTATAAGACACACGTCCTGTAAAATATATATGAGAACAACCAGTATATTTTTTACCATATTTCTATAAGAAGACAACGATATTATAATCAAACATAAGGAATTTACCTATTTTTCGCATCTCTCATAATATTTGTATATGATCCTGGGTTTTTTTGTTCCATCATATAAAAATATGATGGCAGCTGCTAATAATTCTGTTTAGTTGTTCCTCTTAATAAAGATAACCCCTTTTGAATAGCATGCCATGCTTTTCCATAACCAACATCAATCCCGTATGTTCTTTTCATCTCTGAAATAACAAACTTTGGCTTAACTTCAGTAGCTATGTCCCATAAGTTATCGATCATGTAATCTCTTATTACATATGAAGTTGTTTGTCTTTGATGTGATTTTCTAATATCAACTGAGCACTCATGTCTTCTCTGAAATTTAACTATTTTAAAAAGTGTTGACTCCTTAATTCTCGAGTCTCGAACAGTCCAACCACATTTTTCATAAGTACATACCAAACAGTATATCGTGTTACTTGATTTGTTAACATAGAACTCAACATGCTCCTTTATAGCTGCTAAGCAAAAACATCTAATCATAGTATTTTTGTCTTGAAAAACAGACTCAAGTTTTACATCATCCAGTGACACATTTTCCTTCAGTATTATTGATGGGGATTCTTTTGCCTTTCCTTTTCCTTTCCTTTTTCTTCTTTCAATAGAGACTACCGATTCAATGTGCTGATCTTCCACTAGAATTACAATTTTATTTTCCATTGTAATATCATTAATTGACATCTCCTGCTTCCGGAACATATGTGTTTCTAAGCAATAATTGTTGATTATCAATTTCCATTATTGCCTTATCTTTTGGTTGTTGATCTGGTATTTTTGATATTTCAACCATAAATTTCGAACATTTATAGTATGGATCACTTTTTAAGAGCATCATACACAAAGTAAGATCTTCATCATTTTTCACTTGTATTTCTTTAGCACTACCTAGGTTGATATTAAGCCATATATTTGTTTAAAATTTGTTGGTATCGAGCTCCATAACTTCAAAAATTTTGCTTAGGAATTCTAGAAATGAAGTCCGTCATTTATAAGGAGAAGCTTCATTTTATGGTCTAAGTACTTGTAATGTTCTGTCCATTTGCCATCAAATGCGATAAGCAAGAAATTTGTATGCATCCTATATTTAGTGAACTCAAATAATTAGATATTTAGAAGTTTTACTGTTAAAAAATATAATATTCATCCAGTATAACATACTGGAGAAAAAGCATACACACAAGTGGCGTCCCGTAAAATATACTGGATTTGAAACAAAACTTAACTATATTCTAGTCTAAACAGAACTCGTCCAGTATAACATACTGGATAAAGAGGTGGCACCCAGGTGACATCCCATAAATTACACTGGATTGAAATAAAATTCAACTATATTCTATTCTAAGAAGAACTCGTCCAGTATAATAAACCGGAGAAAAATATTTACACACAAGTGACGTCCCATAAAATATATTGGATTGAAACAAAAATCACTTATATGCTAGCCCAAATAGAACTCGTCCAGTATAATATACTGGAGAAAAAGATTACACAAATGTGATGTCCCGTAATATTTATTGGATTGAAAGACAAATTAATTATATTCTAGTCTAAACAGAACTCGTCGAGTACAACATACTGGAGAAAACGCTTACAAACAACTGATGTCCTGTAAAATATACTAGATTGAATTAAAACTCAACTATATACTAGTCTAAACAGAACTCATCCAATGTAATATAGTGGAGAAAAAGAATACACACATGTGATGTCATGTAAATTATAATAGATTGAAATAAAACCCAACTATATTCTAGTCTAAACAGAACTCATCCAGTCTAATATATCGGAGAAAGAGCTTACACACATGTGACGTCCCGTAAAATATATTGGATTGAAACAAAACTCAACTACATGCTAGTCCAAATAGAACTCGTCTAGTATAACACACTGGAGAAAAAGCTTACAAATAGGTGATGTCCTGTAAAATATGTTGGATTGAAACAAAAGTTAAATATATCGTCCAGTATAATATACTGGAGAAAAAGCTTAAACATAGGTGATGTGCCGTACGTAAAATGTACTGGATTGAAATAAAACTAAACTATATTCTAGTCTAAACAGAACTCGTCCAGTATAAAATACTGGATTAAAAGCTTGATGTCCCGTAAAATATATTGGATTGAAACAAAACTTAAATATATATTAGTCTAAACAGAATTTTTTAGTATAACATACTGGAGAAAAAGCTTACACACAGGTGATGTGCTGCAAAATATACTGGCGCGATGTTGCGCATTGAGAAATTATACAATAACACAGATTAAAGCATTAAAAAAATCAGAAAATTTCAAAAATCAAATTTTTTTACTGATACTTTGAATTTTGAATCAAAACGTTTGAATATGTGATCGAAGAAGAAATTCAAACTAGTTAAAATCAAATAATCAAATAAATTATTGAGAGAGCTTACTTCTATTTGCAGATTTACGGCGGAAGATTTTGCTAATACTTCAATTTGCAGATTTACAGCGGAAGATTTAGCTAATACTTCGATTTGCAAATTGATGGCGAAAATTTTTGCTAATGCTTCGATTTGTAGATTGACAACCGAAAAATTTTGCTAATAATTCGAGTTGCAGATTGACGCTGGAAAATTTTGCTCAAGAAGAATATCATGTCAAGTCTAGTAAATTTAATAAATATAATAGGGGTATTTTTAGTTAATAAATTGTTAGCATCCTAAATTAGTAGCTAAATATTATTGAGAGTTAAATATGCGGCTAAATTTGATTGACTAGACGTAAATAAGGTCCATAAGAAATTGGGCCTACAAAATTATCCTATCTATTTTAACACCATCCAGATTCTGCCTTCTCCTCTCAAATCCTAAAAATGGAGAATCTCATGGCCACTTACCAAGACGACGACGAAGAAGAAAACACCCCTGCCGTCGAAGCTGCATCATCCGCCGCTGAAGCTTCACCAAGATAATGTTGTGCCAGATAGTACTAAAATCAGACTCATACTTCTTTTTCCTTTTCGGCTCTCAAGTTTTAGTCCATCCTACTATTTTATACCAAAAGTAGTTTGGGTAGAGAAAACAACCACCTTAAGTAGCAGTTGCATCTGCCTAACTCCATTTCGTCTAAGCTATCTTGGCAGATTGAACATGATTTGAACTTTCTGATTACAGGTGATTCATGGCATTCAACTAGGATGTGCCCTATGCTCAAAGTGGTAAAAGAGCACGTAAATAAAATTGGTGAAGCTGCTGAAATGGTCAGCTAAGCTTGAGCAGTGCACTCAGGTTGGTTATGTTTCAGCTTTTGTAAATAGAATGTAGAATGCTACTTGACGTGGTCTCCTAGTTGTTCCAACTTATGTAAGTGGTAGACTGTCGAGTGCTGGAGAATGGGTGATCAATTTCATTTGGGTAGCCTGCTGTACAGTTTCTATTGTGTTGTCTTCTTGTAGTTGGTTGAGACCCTGATTCTAGTCTTTATTAGAAATGTGCTGTCTGATGGAAGAAATTTCAGGTTGATGAATTTGGCGGTTAGTCCGTGACATTGTTGCTTGACCCTCATGTCCGTTTTCTCGTATTTAATTGTGCTCTTTATGTTTTGAGTTAGGAAGCACGGTCATAGTTGGATATGATCACGAGTATATTTGATGTTGTTATTTTATGGACACGGAAGCACGGACATAGTTGGATATGATCACGAGTATATTTGTTGTTGTTGTTATTGTCATTATTGTATGGACACATGGATGCCACTCTTTGGATATTTGTAGCATTTAAATGATATTGTATGAACACAATATGGATACTTTTGAAGGCCATGTAAAGAAATTAAAAAGAAAAAGTACCAAAGAAAGGTATGGTGTACTTAAGAGTCTGCTTGTAGCAAAATAAGTTTTAGAAATTAAAGATCCAAGGTGTGTTCCATATAGTTGTAATGTTGATTGACTTCAATATTCCTACTTATGCAATTTTTAGATGTGGTTGTCATTCAAATTTATATGCTACATTAAATTTGGTGTTGTTCATTGTCTGTGATGTTTATTCATAAGCTGATATAGAATGTATTCTTTCATGCATTTTTAAGTTCTGATTTATGGAGCTTGAATTCAAGGTTTTGACTTCTTGAGAAAATAAAGCTTGTTTTGGAATGGCTGAATTCGAGAGGGAGGAGTTGTAGAAGGCGCATGGTGGAAAGGGCAAGTTATAGCAACGGCGCAACAGGGCAAGTGACACATGATAGGGTTACTGGAGGATGGGATGAGAAAAGAATTGGTTTTAGGTGGAAAGATAAGGCAATGCAGCAAAGTGGTTGTGATGGCATGATGAAGAAGATCATGAAGAAAGATTTTCGAGGGATGTGATTAATAAAGTGGGATGAAAATAATGGGAAATTAGGGTTCAAATCTTACTAAAGACAAAAATACTAATAGCCCGCTTGGACAAGCCTTATTTTGAGAAGCACTTTTTGTCAAAAGTACTTTTAGTGAGAAGTAGTTTGTGTTTGGCTAATCAGTTTGAAAAACACTTCTAAGCGGCAATTAATGTTTGGTTAAGCTGTTAAAAACTGCTTCTAAGTGTATTTTTCTTAAAAGTTCTCAAAAAAATGCATTTGGAGAGAAGCTATGTTTTTCTGCTTTTCCAAAACTGCTTCGGTTTCTCCTCAAAAGCACTTTTTTTCCCTTCCAAAAGCTTGGCCAAACACCTCAATTTTTGGCCAAAAGTGCTTTTGGCAAAAAAAAAAAACACTTTTGGCCAAAAATAAACTTGGTCAAACAGGCTATAAGTGATTTTTCCAATCTACCTAAATATTGTTGGAAGATTTACTTGGTACTTGTGTTTGTGTTGGAGATTGTAAGTGTAATAACCAAGGCGACTAGTGATATCGTCTATTTTGGGCCGAGACCAGCTCAATTTTAAAACGCGTCAATAGAGTCTTAAGGCTTGTCTATTTGTATACCTAACATCTCTCCCGTGTTTTGTTGATGTGAGATTTGCCTAGGATATCATATATGTTAGGGACTTAGCGTTCTCGCTGAGGGTTGTCCCACCATCGTTCAAGGCTTCACGTAGAGTGTTGTGATACCATATGTAATGGCCAAACTCACTAGTGATACTGTTCATTTTGGACTTAGGCCAGGACGAACTCGTTATTAGAGTTTACGGCTTGTCTACTTGTATACCCAACATCTTTCCGGTGCTTTATCGATGTGGGATTTGTCTTGGGTGTCACTTATATCCCCTCATAAGGACTCAGCGTCCTCAATAAGTTTACCCCACCACCGTTCAAGGTTGCATGTGGAGTGGCTCTAGTATCATATGTAACATCTCTACTCATTAATGATATTGTTCGTTTTGGGCCTAAGTCAGCACGATTTTAAAACGCGTTATTAGAGTATGCCATGTCTATCTATATACCCAGTATTTTTCCTGTGCCTTATCGATGTGAGATTCTCCTAGGTGTCTCAAACACCCCTTCATAGGGAACGTCCTTCGTAAAGTTTGGCCCACCACCGTTCAAGGTTACACATGGATATGTAACATCCCAGCCCACTAGTGATATTATCCTGTTTGCGCCTATGCCCGTACGATTTTAAAACGCGTCATTAGAGTCTAAGGCATGTCTACTGATATACTCAGTATCTCTCTCGTATTTTGTTGATGTGGGATTCGCCTAGGATGTCATAGTAAGTACTTGGTAGATTAGTTAAGGTGTATATAAATCGGCCTAGCCCCACCACTATATATAAGTGTATTGGCGGAGATTGTAGGTACTTGGTAGACTTGTTGATGTGACGACCTGGCCCGTCGTCACGGGAATTTCCACCCCGTTATGTTGTAATTACATATTTCCTGCTTTTATATCAGTGTTAGAATCTATCGGGGGAGTTAGGAGTGAATTGGATTGAAAATGAGGCATATAGCCTTTTTGAATGAAACTTGAATAAGGAAAGTCAACATGGAGTTGACTATTTAGTTAGAGAGCTCGGAATCGGATTCTGATGATTCGGTTAGTTCCGGGGGATCATTTATGACTTAGGAGAACAATCGGAATTGAATTCGGAGGTCCGGTGTAGTTTTAAGCTTGAATTGGCTAAGGTTGAATTTTGGCGAAATCCGAACGGTAGGTGAGATTTTGATCGGGGGTCGGAATGGAATTCCGACAATTTCTGTAGCTTCGTTATGTGATTTTGGATATGTCTGCAAATTTTCAGGTCATTCGGACATCGTTTGATCGGGTTTTTGATTGAATGTTAGTTTTGAAAGTTTTGAAGAAACTTAGGCTTGAATCCGTGGTTAATTGGTGATTTTGATGTTTAGTATGGTGTTTTTATGATTGGAACAAGTCCGTATCATGTTTTGGGGTATGTTGGTGGTTTTCGTTGGGGTCCGGGGGGCCTCGGGATGGATTCGGACCATCAACCGGGCATTTAGAACTTGGAAAAATTCTGCAGAAAACTGCAGGTTCTGCCCAGGCCCTTAAGCCTTCGCGTTCGCGTGACAGGTGTCGCGTTCGCGAAGGCCAAGCCTTTTTGTGCATCGCGTTCGCGGGAGAAGGCGTCGCGTTCGCGTAGGTCTGGGGTGTTAAGCATCGCAAACGCGTTGCTTGGGTCGCGTTCGCGTAGGGTCGTGATGTTGTGCTTCGCGTTCGCGGGAGGTCCATCGCGAACGCGTAGAAGAAATCCGGGTGGCCGGGAGGTTGAACATCGCGAACGCGTGGGGTGAGTCGCGTCCGCGAAGGGTTACAGGATTTGAGCATCGCGAACGCATGGCCAGGGCGTCGCGTTCGCGAAGAGTAAGGCTGGTTTGTTCATCGCGAACGCGTAGAGGGTCACGCGAACGCGATGAACAATGGTGTATGGCAGTGAATTTAATCCAGAAACAGAGAGTTACGGGTTCATTAACCCAAAACACACATTTGATCCCTAGAGAGAGAAACTCATGGGAATTGCTGGTAATTCATCGGGGATTCGTTGGAGGTAAGTTTTGTGGCTTAATTACATCATTTTAACATGAAATCCTTGGTTAAATCCCTGTAAATGGAAGATTTAAGGTGGGTTTGAGCCATAGGCCTAAATTAAAGAAAAAACACTGATTTGAGTGGGCAAATGAAGTCCGATTTTGGTAAATTTTATATGCCTAGACTCGTATCGAGATGAGGATTCCGAATATGTGATTTTTGTAATTTTTCGACAAGTGTACCAAAAGTCGGGTTTTGACAACTTGTGGGTTTTGATATAAATTGGGTTATTTCGAATGAATTTCGTGAAATTAGCGTATATTGATGCATTCTCTATGATTTTGAGCGGAGTTGGCATCCGAGGAGATTGATTTGCGAGGCAAGCGCAAGGCGGATTGAAGCTTCTACCGGTTCGAGGTGAGTGGTGGTAGTAAACAATGTAGTGAGGGTTTGAAACCCCGTACTAGCACTTCACAGTGCTATATTGAGATGAGACACACGTTCTATAACGGGTGTGGTGACATTGTGATTTGGGGTTCGGACTTAGTCCTTCCCGGCTAATAGAATATTGTGTTGTATGACTGTTACTGAGGTTATAACTGTACAATTGGGCTAATAGCCATGTTTGGGGCCTTGTGCCGATCCGTAGAGTATTAGGGAACCTATAGAGCTAGGTGACCCTTATATCGTGATTGGAAACATACACTCGGCCGTAGCTCTAGCCTGTATAGCATAATATGAGCCCGTACTAGATGTGTACATTGAGAGAAATTATCTAGGGTGGAATTCCATGTTCTAGGCGAGTGGGCCCGAAAGGCCGAGTTTATATTGACTGAGACAGGGGTCAAGGACCCGTTGTGATATATTATATTGGGCACGAGAGGCCAAGCACATATTGGTTGGGATAGGGTCGAGGACCCGTTATGAGGTATTATATATATATACCTACATTGGATCGGGCTGCTGCACGCCGCAATAATATACATGTGATATACATGTAACATACATGTGGGACGGACTGCACGCCGCGGTATTATTGCGCTTGGGCTGTAGGAGCCCCTTCGGAGTCTGAGTCTGCACACATTCTCAGTGAGGACTGGTGTATATGATGGGATCGGGCTGCACGCCGCAGCAGTATAGAGATATATACATATATATATTGGATCGGACTGCACGCCGCAGTAATATTTGTGTGGATCGTGCTGCACGCCGCGGTATTATAGTGCTTGGGCCTAGGGAGCCCCTCCGAAGTCTGTATACACCCCCAGTGAGCGCCGTCGACGTTAAATGGAGCGGGCTGCGCGCCGCAGCGGTATATGTATTGGAGCGGACTGTACGCCGCAGCATTATACTTATTCATACCCTACTATTTACTTAAATACTATTACATTATAGACATAAGTATGTGTCTTCATATGTTGAGATGGCCGTACACCGTAGGGGTACGAGTGAGGGTTAGTTCAGTGTGGAATCTTGTAGAGATAAACGTGGATTGGAGATTTGAGCATTTCTATAGTGATGACGTACCTGCGAGGGTTGCCTTAGAACTGCTAAGTGATAGCACAGGATTTCTTACCTTCGGTTATTATTTATTATTGTTACTCACTGAGTTGAAATATACTCACCCCACTCCCCTGCACTTTTTGTGCAGATTCACAGGTAACCGAGAGCGGTTGAGACATTGTTGCTGCCTGCTCACATCTACTTCTTGCGGAGACTACGAGGTAGCTGCCAGCGTCCGCAGAGCTTGTTTTCTCCTTCTTTATCATCTTGTTGATTTCCTATTTGCCTAGACTTGGTTGTATTAGGATGCTATTATGTAGAGGCTCAGTCTCGTGACACCACGATATGTTGGGACCGTATTTTGTATGTTTTACGTTTCGATTATCACCTGATATAATTAATTACTGTTTGATTAATCTGAATTAATAACTGGCTGGTTTAAGGGATAATATGGTCGGGCTTGCCTAGCATTGTGTTGGGCGCCATCACGACCGGGGTTTGGGTCGTGACAAGTTGGTATCAGAGCCTAGGTTAACAGGTCTCGCGAGTCGTGAGCCGGTTGGTAGAGTCTCGTGGATCGGTGCGGGGACGCCTGTACTTATCCTCGGGAGGCTGCAAGCCTTTTTAGGAAAAGTTTCAATTCTTGGAATTCTTGTCGTGCGATTACTTTTGACTTGAACTGAACTTTGACATTCTATTCTCTCGCGGATGGCGAGAACTCGATCATCCGGACGTGGAGGACGACCACCAGTACCAACTGCTAGAGGCCGTGGACGCGGTCGTGGTCGTGGCGGAGTTAGGGCGGCGAGCGGTGCCGGCTGACCCACGGCCCCCGATTGCGGAGGTGCCGGCGGCACCGGATCGGGCACCGGTTGTGCCCGTTGTTATTCGGGTCTACGGGAGACCACGGCTCGGATACTAGCGATGCTGCGCCGGCCTAGCACGGGCGGTTTCGGTTACTGCTGCAGGCAGGTGCATCGGGGATCGGGGGTGGTCATCGGACCCCCGCGATGCGCACTCGCGAGCCGGCGGTGCGGGGCATACGGACACCCAGAGACTCCTCCAGTTCAGCCTGTGGTACCGGTTCAGCCAGCAGATCAGATTCAGGGGGACAGGGTCCCAGCTATGACAGACGATGAGAAGCGTCGTCTCGAGAGGTTCACCAGGTTATCTCCTCCAGTGTTCACTGGTGCTCCGGGCAAGGACGCCCAAGGTTTTCTGGATAAGTGTCGTCGGATGCTTTGTACGGCAGGGATATTGGAGTCTAGTGGGGTATCTTTCACTACCTTTCAGTTTCAGGGACCAGCCTTCGCTTGGTGGGAGGCTTATGAACGCCGCAGGCCAGCCGGAGCAGCACCACTATCATGGCCGGAGTTCTCCACTATGTTTTTGGAGAAATGGGTGCCTCGATCTCGGAGAGAGGAGATGCGTAGGCAGTTTGAGGGTCTCCGTCAGGGGGACATGTCAGTGTCAAAGTATGAGATCAGGTTTACAGAGTTGTCCAGATATGCACCGTGGTTGGTTCATTCCGACAGAGAGAGGATTGGGCGCTTCGTGGACGGCCTCATTTATCCCATTCGTATTCCGATGACTCGGGAGAGGGTTTTGAGTCGTACATTTGAGGATGCTGTGGATATTGCTCGCGACATTGAGACAGATCGTCGCAGGGAGCGGGATGAGAGGGAGGCCAAGAGGCCTCGAGGAGCGGCTAGTTCCAGTGACACTCAGACCAGAGGCCAGAGTCAGCAGAGCCGAGGTCGCTCCTTCAGGTCTTCGCAGTCGGGCCGCTCAGATCGTCGCAGATGGTCTCCTAGACAGGATTATCAGGGTTCGCACCAGAGCTAGCCAGCTCTCAGTGCCATGCCAGCTCAGAGTTCTTCACAGGCCCCATCCGCTCAGGGTTCATCTCGGCCTAGTTCATCAGCTGGCCATTCCAGCGCCAGAGGTCCTTATCAGTCTCAGTACCCAGCACCGGGGAGTTGCTACGAGTGCGGAGAGTTTGGGCATCACCGTAGGGAGTGTCCCCGTCTTGTTTCCGGATCTTATCAGCAGAGGGGGCAGCCCTCGTCATCTGGTCCTTCTACTTCAGCACCCGCCCCGCCAGCTAGGGGTGAGGGTCAGACAGCTAGGGGTCGCTCTCGAGGGGGAGGCCGATCAGGCGGACAGGCTAGATGTTATGCTTTTCAGGGCCGATCTGAGGCCGTTGCTTCTGATGTTGTCATTACAGGTATTATTTCAGTCTGCCACAGAGATGCCTCAGTATTGTTTGATCCCGGTTCTACTTATTCTTATGTGTCTACATATTTTGCTCCTCGTTTGGGCACGACCCGAGGGAGTCTTGAGCTGCCAGTGCATGTATCTACCCCGGTAGGGGATACTATTGTTGTGGACCACGTATACCGGTCCTGTTTGGTCACTATTGGAGGTCTGGAGACCCGAGTAGACCTGTTGCTTCTCGGCATGATTGATTTTGATGTTATATTGGGCATGGATTGGCTATCTCCGTGTCATGCTATTCTGGACTGTCATGCCAAGACAATCACTTTGGCTATGTCGGGCATTTAGAAGATCGAGTGGCGAGGCACGACTGGTTATGTACCCAGCGGGGTAATATATTTCCTCAAGGCCCAACGAATGGTTGGGAAGGGATGTCTCTCTTATTTAGCATTTGTGCGGGAGGTCGAGGCCCAGACTCCCGGTATTGATTATGTTCCCATTGTGCGAGACTTTCCTGATGTGTTTCCCTCAGACCTGCCGGGTATGCCGCCGGACAAGGATATTGATTTTGGTATCGATTTGGTGCCAGGCACTCAGCCTATTTCTATTCCTCCGTATCGGATGGCACCAGCTGAGTTGAAGGAATTGAAGGAGCAGCTCCAGGAACTCCTAGATAAGGGGTTCATTCGGCCGAGTGTGTCGCCGTGGGGTGCACCGGTTCTGTTTGTTAAGAAGAAGGACGGATCTATGAGGATGTGTATTGACTATAGGCAGCTAAACAAAGTAACAGTGAAGAATAAGTATCCTCTTCCTCGTATTGATGATTTATTTGATCAGCTCCGGGGAGCTAGGGTGTTCTCGAAGATTGATCTTCGTTCAGGCTACCATCAGCTGAAGATTAGAGAGTCCGACATTATGAAGACTGCATTCAGGACCGGATATGGTCACTATGAGTTCCTTGTGATGTCTTTTGGGCTGACCAACGCCCAGCAGCATTTATGCATCTGATGAACAGCGTATTCGGGCCGTATCTTGATTCATTTGTGATCGTGTTCATTGATGACATACTAGTCTACTCTCGTAGCCGGGAGGAGCATGCTCGGCACTTGAGTATTGTGTTGCGAGAGATTGAGAGAGGAGAAGTTGTATGCCAAGTTCTCCAAATGTGAGTTACGGCTTGAGTCCGTGGCATTCTTAGGACACGTGGTGTCCTGTGATGGTATTCGGGTAGATCGAGGAAGGTCGAGGCGGTGCGAGTTGGCCCGGAGCCGACCTCGATTCTTCGAGATCCGTAGCTTTACGGGATTGGCGGGGTATTATCGCCGATTCGTTCGGGGATTCTCTTCTATTGCTCACCCTTGACTAGATTGACTCGAAAGGGTGTTCCTTTCTTATGGTCGAGGAGTGCGAGGAGAGCTTTCGAAAGCTCAAGCAGCATTGACCACGGCACCGGTCTTGATATTGACGTCAGCTTCAGATTCTTATACTGTCTATTGTGATGCCTCGGGAGTGGGCATTGGTTGTGTGTTGATGCGGGAGGGTAGGGTCATTGCTTATGCTTCTCGTCGATTGAAGCCCACGAGAAGAACTACCCTGTTCATGATTTGGAGCTAGCGACCATAGTTCATGCTTTGAAGATTTGGAGGCATTACTGTATGGTGTATCTGTGAGGTGTTCACGGATCATCGCGGCCTTCGGCACTTATTCAGACCGAAGGACCTTAATTTGAGACGGCGGAGGTGGTTGGAATTGCTTAAGGACTATGATATCACTATTTTGTATCATCCGGGAAAGGCCAATGTGGTGGCCGATGCCTTGAGTCGGAAGGCGGTTAGCATGGGCAGGCTTAGCTTTCATCCCAGTTGGGGAGAGGCCATTTGCTTATGATGTTGAGGCTCTAGCCAATCGGCTAGTGAGATTAGATATTTCGGAGCCGAGTCGGGTGTTGGCTTGTGTTGTTTCTCGATCTTCCTTATATGATCGCATCGGGGAGCGACAGTATGATGACCCACATTTGCTTGTCCTTAAGGACAGAGTGCAGCATAATGATGTTAGAGATGTGACTATCGACAGTGATGGTGTTCTGAGGATGCAGGGCCGTATATGCGTGCCCAATGTTGATGGTTTGCGGGAGTTGATACTTGAGGAGGCACATAGTTCGCGGTACTCTATTCACCCAGGTGCCGCAAAGATGTACCAAGACTTGAGACAGCACTACTGGTGGAGGAGAATGAAGATGGACATTGTTAGGCATGTAGCTAAGTGCCTCAATTGCCAGCAGGTCAAATATGAGCATCAGAGACCGGGCGGTGTTCTTCAGCGTATGGTTATTCCCGAGTGGAAATGGGAGAGGATCACCATGGATTTTGTTACTGGGCTACCTCGGACAGCGAGGAAGTTTGATTCTGTATGGGTGATTGTTGATCGGCTGACTAAGTCCGCACATTTCATCCCAGTTAGTACTACTTACTCATCAGAGCGGTTGGCAGTGATCTTTATTCGGGAGATTGTCAGGTTGCATGGGGTCCCAGTGTCTATTATATCTGATAGAGGCACTCAGTTCACTTCTCAGTTTTGGAGAGCATTTCAGCGAGAGATGGGTACGAGGGTTGAGTTGAGTACAGCATTTCACCCCCAGACAGACGGGCAGTCTGAGCGCACTATTCAGATCCTGGAGGATATGTTGCGGGCATGTGTGATTGATTTTGGTGGTTCGTGGGATGAATTCTTACCACTTGCTGAGTTTGCCTACAACAACAGCTACCAGTCGAGTATTCAGATGGCCCCGTACGAGGCATTGTATGGCAGACGGTGTAGATCTCCCGTCGGATGGTTTGAGCCTGGTGAGGTTAGATTGATAGGGACTGATTTAGTTCGGGATGCTCTGGATAGAGCAAAGTTGATCCAGGAGAGGCTTCGTACAGCACAGTCTCGTCAGAAGAGTTATGCGGACCGTAGAGTTCGAGAGTTGTCTTTCATGGTTGGTGACAGAGTATTGTTGAAGATTTCACCTATGAAGGGTGTCATGAGGTTCGGGAGGAAAGGGAAGTTGAGTCCCAGGTACATTGGTCCTTTTGAGATACTCAGGAGAGTTGGAGAGGTGGCATATGAGTTAGCCTTGCCACCCAGCTTATCCAGCGTTCATCCAGTATTCCATGTGTCCATGCTCCGGAAGTACATCGGAGATCCGTCTCATGTATTAGATTTCAGCACCATCCAGCTTGATGGTGATCTATCCTATGATGTGGAGCCTATTGCTATTTTGGGTCGTCGGGTGAGAAAATTGAGGTCCAAGGAGATTGCATCGGTTAAGGTTCAGTGGAGAGGTCGACCCGTGGAGGAGGCTACTTGGGAGGTCGAGCAGGAGATGCGGAGCAGATACCCTCAGCTATTTGAGACTTCGGGTATGTTTCTTGACCCGCTCGAGGACGAGCGTTTGCTTAAGAGGGGGAGAATGTGACGACCTGGCCCGTCGTCACGGGAATTTCCACCCCGTTATGTTGTAATTACATATTTCCTGCTTTTATATCGGTGTTAGAATCTATCGGGGGAGTTAGGAGTGAATTGGATTGAAAATGAGGCATATAGCCTTTTTGAATGAAACTTGAATAAGGAAAGTCAACCTGGAGTTGACTATTTAGTTAGAGAGCTCGGAATCGGATTCTGGTGATTCGATTAGTTCCGGGGGATCATTTATGACTTAGGAGAACAATCGGAATTGAATTTGGAGGTCCGGTGTAGAATTAGGCTTGAATTGGCTAAGGTTGAATTTTGGCGAAATCCGAACGGTAGGTGAGATTTTGATCGGGGGTCGGAATGGAATTCCGACAATTTCTGTAGCTTCGTTATGTGATTTTGGATATGTCTGCAAATTTTCAGGTCATTCGGACATCGTTTGATCGGGTTTTTGATTGAATGTTAGTTTTGAAAGTTTTGAAGAAACTTAGGCTTGAATCCGTGGTTAATTGGTGATTTTGATGTTTAGTATGGTGTTTTTATGATTGGAACAAGTCCGTATCATGTTTTGGGGTATGTTGGTGGTTTTCGTTGGGGTCCGGGGGGCCTCGGGATGGATTCGGACCATCAACCGGGCATTTAGAACTTGGAAAAATTCTGCAGAAAACTGCAGAATCTGCCCAGGCCCTTAAGCCTTCGCGTTCGCGTGACCAGGGTCGCGTTCGCGAAGGCCAAGCCTTTTTGTGCATCGCGTTCGCGGGAGAAGGCATCGCGTTCGCGTAGGTCCGGGGTGTTAAGCATCGCGAACGCGTTGCTTGGGTCGCGTTCGCGTAGGGTCGTGATGTTGTGCTTCGCGTTCGCGGGAGGTCCATCGCGAACGCGTAGAAGAAATCCGGGTGGCCGGGAGGTTGAACATCGCGAACGCGTGGGGTGAGTCGCGTCCGCGAAGGGTTACAGGATTTGAGCATCGCGAACGCATGGCCAGGGTCGCTTCGCGAAGAGTAAGGCTGGTTTGTTCATCGCGAACGCGTAGAGGGTCACGCGAACGCGATGAACAATGGTGTCTGGCAGTGAAATTAAAACCAGAACAGAACCAGTCGCGGGTTCATATACCCAAGACGCCATTTTTGAGTTCTAGAGAGAGAAATTTACGGGAATTGCTGGTAATTCATCGGGGATTCGTTGGAGGTAAGTTTTGTGGCTTAATTACATCATTTTAACATGAAATCCTTGGTTAAATCCATGTAAATGGAAGATTTAAGGTGGGTTTGAGCCCTAGGCCTAAATTTAAGAAAAACACTGATTTGAGTGGGCAAATGAAGTCCGATTTTGGTAAATTTTATATGCCTAGACTCGTATCGAGATGAGGATTCCGAATATGTGATTTTTGTAATTTTTCGGCAAGTGTACCAAAAGTCGGGTTTTGACAACTTGTGGGTTTTGATATAAATTGGGTTATTTCGAATGAATTTCGTGAAATTAGCGTATATTGATGCATTCTCTATGATTTTGAGCAGATTTGGCATCCGAGGAGATTGATTTGCGAGGCAAGCGCAAGGCGGATTGAAGCTTCTACCGGTTCGAGGTGAGTGGTAGTAGTAAACAATGTACTGAGGGTTTGAAACCCCGTACTAGCACTTCACGGTGCTATATTGAGATGAGACACGCGTTCTATGATGGGCGTGGTGACATTGTGATTGGGGGTTCGGACTTGGTCCTTCCCGGCTAATAGAATACTGTGTTTTATGACTATTAATGAGATTATAGCTGTACAATTGGGCTAATAGCCATGTTTGGGGCCTCGTGCCGATCTGTAGAGTATTAGGGAACCTATAGAGCTAGGTGACCCTTATATCGTGATTGGAAACATACACTCAGCCGTAGCTCTAGCTGTATAGCATAGTATGAGCCCGTACTAGATGTGTACATTGAGAGAAATTATCTAGGGTGAAATTCCCTGTTCTAGCTGAGTGGGCCTGAAAGGCCAAGTTTATATTGACTGAGACAGGGTCTAGGACCCACTGTGATATATTATATTGGGCCCGAGAGGCCAAGCATATATTGATTGGGATAGGGTCGAGGACCCATTATGAGGTATTATATATATATACCTACATTGGATCGGGCTGCACGCCGCAGTAATATACATGTGATATACATGTAACATACATGTGGGACGGACTGCACGCCGCAGTATTATTGCGCTTGGGCTGTAGGAGCCCCTTCGGAGTCTGAGTCTGCACACATTCTCAGTGAGCACTGGTGCATATTATGGGATCGGGCTGCACGCCGCAGCGGTATAGAGATATATACATATATATATTGGATCGGACTGCACGCCGCAGTAATATTTGTGTGGATCGTGCTGCACGCCGCGGCATCATAGTGCTTGGGCCTAGGGAGCCCCTCCGAAGTACGTATACACCCCCAGTGAGCGCCGTCGACGTAAAATGGAGCGGGCTGCGCGCCGCAGCGGTATATGTATTGGAGCGGGCTGTACGCCGCAGCATTATACTTATTCATACCCTACTATTTACTTAAATACTATTACATTATAGACATAAGTATGTGTCTTCATATGTTGAGATGGCCGTACACCGTAGGGGTACGAGTGAGGGTTAGTTCAGTGTGGAATCTTGTAGAGATAAACGTAGATTGGAGGTTAGAGTACTACTATAGTGATGACGTACCTGTGAGGGTTGCCTTAGAACTGCTAAGTGATAGCACAGGATTTCTTACCTTCAGTTATTATTTATTATTGTTACTCACTGAGTTGAAATATACTCACCCCACTCCCTGCACTTTCTGTGCAGATCCACAGGTGCCCGAGAGCAGTTGAGACATTGTAGCTGCTGATCCTTGTCTACTTTTGCGGAGATTACGAGGTAGCTGCCAGCGTCCGCAGAGCTTGTTTTCTCCTTCTTTATCATCTTGTTGATTTCCATTTGACTAGACTTGGTTGTATTAGGATGCTATTCTGTAGAGGCTCAGTCTCGTGACACCACGATATGTTGGGACCGTATTTTGTATGTTTTACGTTTCGATTTTCACTTGATATAATTAATTACTGTTTGAGTTTAATTTGATTAATAACTGGCTGGTTTAAGGGATAATATGGTCGGGCTTGCCTAGCATTGTGTTGGGCGCCATCACGACCAGGGTTTGGGTCGTGACAGTTGAGGTGTGTACAAGTTGACCTAGCACTATAATAAGAAAAAAATGATGAGGGGTAAGGGCTTAGTGTAGGTGGCAAACGGGCGGCTCGGGTCGGATACAAAAGGGCTGAAAATAGGTAATGCAAAACTAGATAAATTGTTTGACCCGACCCATGTTTAATATGAATAAAAAATAGGTAAACTGACGGATAATATAGATATCTATATTATTCATGGTTTCCTGAATATGATCACTTTTAGGAGAATATCTAGTCTCCCAAACTTGAGGTACCCCTAATTTGAGTCTTTACAAATATAAAAGTTAAATCTATTAGTTATCCATTTTCTAAATGGATAATATAGTTTGTATCATATTTGATCAATTTTTAAAAAGTTTATTATCCAACTCTTTTTTTAGTAGATAATATGAAAGGATTACTGTTTTTTAAATCTATTTTGCCACCATTAGCATTAAAAGCCATCGCCTCATCGGTTAAAGCAATGAAACGATGCAAAGCGAGATGTCATTGCTTTATGGACGAAGTTGTGTGCTTTTCCACAAGTGTGCGCTTCAAACAATGGTGCGAAAAGTGATCTAGCAACGAGGGTTGATTCTTTGAATCTCAACTTAAGGAGTACTATTAATAGCGACATTATTGTATATTAGAAGACTAAATAAGTTATTTTAATTGAAATTTTATTATTATAATACTAAAATCATGCATGTATTATACTTTTAAATTGTGTAAAATTATGTGCTTCACTTCAAAGAAGTGTGCATCTCGCTTTCGTTTCGATCATGTCGCTTCTTAGCTTTTTACTTTTAGAAATACAAATATTGAGCGATGATTGGCATTTAGATTTTGGTAGTGCTTGGATGGCATCGATGATTGGAGATGATGGCTAATGTTGGGTAGGGGGTAATTTAGGTTTAAGGTTAGTCTAATCTTTCTTCTATTTTTAATACATTTGTTGTCTCTTTATATGGTCTTGGACTCGTGAGCTAAATTTTGGAATTGAGTTAGACGTCCGCTTCTTGTCATGGTATCAGAGCCAGACCAATTGTTATTCTTATTTTATCCAATATTAGGTCACAATATTATGTTGTCCATGCTCCAAATGTCTAGTCTTGAACATCGAGGGAGTGGAATGTCAAGTATCTCATATTGGTGGATGAAATGAGTTATAAGGATCTTGGACAACTTAAAAAATTAAATTGTGATGCGAGGGTTGTCCAAGAGCTTATAGATAATAGTCCAGTCCCAACCTCCCGCACATATGGAATTGAACGTTTGAAGCATAGACAACATATCATGGTGGTCTAATATTGGATGAACTAGAATAGGGATGATTTTTGTTCTCATAGCACATTGAATTGTATAACCATATCATCTATAAACTTAAAGTTATTTGAGAGTATATGGTTTTTATTTAATCACGTTTATCTCAACATCCTTCAATATAATTTTAGGCCATTTCTCCATCGTCAAAATACATAATCTACCCATCAAATTTAGAACCAAATCCCTCTTATATACCTGTTGAACACGGGTTTTATTTTACACACCAAACCTTTTAAAAGTGTGTCAATTACACACCACTTTCATGCTGGACCAGTTTCATAAAATGTATGTGTATCACGCACCAATATGCTCGCGACATGTGTCATTAATTTTAAAAAAATAAAAACACACTTAAAATTACATATATACCCCTTCTTCATCTTCCCCACCTTGTCTTCCATTATCATTGTTCTTGAGAAAAATTTCTAGCAAGACAAAAAAAAAACAATAACTTAGAATCAAAGGACAAATAAAAGAACTTTTAAAACTTTTGTAATTACTATTCCTTTTGGATCGAGTCACAAACGGGAAGAAATTATTAAATAGCATCTTAATTGGATTTTCAACATTCTATCACAAATTGGAAGAGATTGTCAAGTAACTTTAACTAGTCAATCAAAATCAAGTTACAAGTTCAATTCAAAAATACAAAATTAACTATATCTAGTTGAATTTTCAAGCTTTTTCAATAGCTTAACAATGGTGTTTTTTTGAATTTTGCACCCATCTTTCACACAACTTGTGATAAATTTTTAAATCTAGCACACTTAAATGTTTTTAAAAAATTCAGTTGGATATGGTTGTTACATTATGTCACGCCCCAAATCGGGGAACATGACCGGCACCTGACTGGGTTGCCCCAGTCCAGCGGACCGGGGTGCCTTTCATTCCCACGCGTTACCCCTGTGTTGATTGTTTCTCATTAATCAAATATCTTACTAACCATGAATGATTTCACATTAAACAAATAAAACCATACGAGTGATCCATTAACAAGTTTGCAGTTTTTACAACGCCCGACATAACATAATATATACATAAGACCGGAATCCCACAGTTTACATGTCTACAAAGCCTCTAGGATACAAAAAGGGGAATACAATACTTGCTGGTAACAAGGCTCCGGCTATAACTTACAAAACCAAAATGAAATCTAAGCAGAAGTGGCATGAACCACACAGGGCCCCAAGGAAGAAAAGGGGCTCACCAAAACGGGCAGTGGAAGGCGAAGAATACTACTGCCGATGCGCTGAAGTGCCTGCTACTGAACCACCTACAATCATAACACGAATGTAGCGTCCCGGCAAAAGGGACGTCAGTACACTTGAATTGTACTGGTATGTATGGACAAACTTTGTCCCAAGTAAACTCAAGCCGTTAAACAAGAATCACAATGACAAGACAGACAATCCATGTTTTCCACCTTTTACTCATTTCAGATAAGCCTCAACATAAGCACGTTCAAGGTCAACAAATAGAACAACAACCAATCAACCACATAAATTGCAAGTAGTCAAACATAGGGGCAATCGGTGCCCCCCAGGTTGCAAACTCTCCTGCTGTCTCCTTTCACAATTTCACATCATTGATTTTTGTATCAATTTTCAATAGCGATTTCGATCGCTTCCCATCCTTATTGCCCCTGACCACCCTTATTAGCTCGGCCACCCTTATAACCCCAACCCACACCTTATTTCCTCATGTTGCGGCGCACAATCCGATCCCACCGTACAGTTTTAAAACACAACAAGTACAAACAGCAGATAAGGCATTTCACACAATTTCAACACGTTCAAATAAGCAACTTACACATTGTTTCATGTTCTCAATTACTTATCAAGCCAATATCATAACTAAGTTACAATGTTTCCATAATCAAGAATATTCACACAAGTATGTTCAATAATTTTCCACAATTCAAGTGTTTCATTTCTTTTCCACAAGGTGCCATATAGGCCATCATAACCATTATTCACAATTCTTCACCCAATTCAACTCTCATTTACCTTTCGGTTCATATTCCATACCACATCACTCATATTTCAACAACAACTTTGAATATCAAACAACAACATCAAGAATTTCACACAATTTGTCAAATTAACACTAACCAAATAAATTTCACACATATAGGCGATTTCACAAGAATCAAAATTAGTCATACATACCTGGTGATGAGTTTTCTTCCTACTTTATGCTTACCCAAGATATCCTACTCTTGCCAACCTTGTTCTTGAAGACTCTTACTTCTACTCACTTCTTTTACTAGAAATCAAGTTCAATAATCATGCATGAGTGTAAACATTCTATTTTCAAAAGCTATTATATGCAAACCTCTCTTTCCCCAATTTAAAACTGAAAATCAAAGAAAATAGTTAGGGTTTTTACCTTGAAAAGATTGGGGAAGTTGAATCCTTGCCCTAGGATCCCTTGGAATTAAGTGGTTGGAACAATCTTTGAAGATAAAGAACTTCTCTCTCTAAAACCCCTCTATTCTCTCTCTAATTTTGGTAAGATGATATGAGAAAATGAGGGTGAAAGGTGTTATATTAAAGAAGAGATCGGGTCAAAATGTTACAAAAAATGTAGGCCGGGGCGAATCTGCGGTGCACTTTGCGACCGCAGAATCAACATGCGGTCCGCATAGTGACCGCAGAATGGCCTAAAAAATTACTCAAGTTCTGTTATAGAATGCGACCAATATGCGGTCCTTGAATTTGGACCATGACACTATAGCTACTAGGTTTCATGCACAAAAATTTTACGGGGCCTTACATCCTCCCCCCCTTAAGATCATTCGTCCTCGAATGAGGACTTTTAAAATAAATTGGTTTTGAAAGACATGATATGCAAGCTATCAAAATTTTGACTAACTCGTATATTTTAGAAAAATTTCGCCAGAGTTTCCTTTGTATTATGGACATATCCACCTGTCAGAGGGCCCCGAAACACATTACCAAACAACAATACACAAATACAACATTTCCCACAACTGGTATACACTTTCTTACCTCAACGAATGCACATATTCTATCACATTGTTACAATTGCACAAAAACTAGTCACTTCAATGAATTCTTACCTTATTAAACCAATTTAACACCATGTACACTCAACAAACCATTACCAATCTACACTTACTATTAGTTGTTTATTTAACACGCGAATATTTATAAGGATTTCATTTATCAAGAAAGGTTCAAGTGACCCAAGGCAACCACACATTTAACTCATTACAAAGTGAAGGAGACTTTACTAATACGAAGAGGGAAACAACTTAGACAAGATGACAGTTACTAGGAGTAGGAGGGTCACCTAATTTCTTCTAGGCTTGATCAAACAAATGGGGGTACTTTTCTTTCATCTCTTTTTCTGCTTCCCATGTGGCCTCCTCAACTTGTTGACTTCGCCACAATACTTTAACAGAGGCAACTTCCTTATTTCTCAATTTACGGACTTGCCTATCAAGAATGGCAACTGGAACTTCTTCATATGACAAATCTTCATTAACCTCTATAGCTTCGATTGGCATGATGGTAGATGGATCTCCTATCACTTTCTTCAACATGGACACATGGAATACCGGGTGCACTGATGACATCTCAGGAGGCAACTCTAGCCTATAAGCAACTTGACCAATCCTTTGAACGATCCGATATGGCCCGACATACCTAGGACTTAATTTCCCTTACTTTCCGAATCGCATGACTCCCTTCATAGGAGATACCCTCAAGAACACCCAATCATCGACTTGAAACTCCAAATCCCTTCGACGAACGTCTGTATAGGATTTTTGACGACTCTGTGCTGTTTTCATTCTCTCCTGAATAACTTTGACCTTTTCCATAGCTTCGTACACCATATCTGGCCCTAGCAATTCCGCTTCACCTACCTCAAACCACCCGATTGGCGACCTACATCTTCTCCCGTACAATGCCTCAAATGGGGCCATCTGAATGCTAGCTTGATAGCTATTATTGTAAGCAAATTCTATCAGTGGCAAGTGTTCATCCCAATTACCTTTAAAATCTAAGACACAAGCCCGCAACGTATCTTCAAGCGTCCGAATGGTCCGCTCGGCTTGACCATCGGTCTGTGGATGGAAAGCTGTGCTGAGATTCACCTGAGTTCCCAAACCTTGCTGAAATTTCTTCCAAAAGTTAGCTGTGAACTGAGCCTCGCGATCCGAGATAATAGAAAGTGGAGTGCCATGAAGTCTTACTATCTCCTTGATGTACAATTTTGCATATTGCTCCGCAGTATCAGTGGACTTGACAGGCAGGAAGTGAGCTGATTTGGTGAGTCGATCCACTATCACCCATATTGAGTCAAACTTACGCTGAGTGCGAGGTAACCCTACCACGAAATCCATATTGATCATCTCCCATTTCCACCTTGGTATTTCTATAAGGCTGAGTTAATCCACCGGGCCGTTGATGCTCGGCCTTCACTTGTTGACAGTTCGGACATTTAGCTACAAAGCTTGCCACATCCCTTTTCATACCGTTCCACCAATAAATCTCCTTAAGGTCATGATACATTTTCGTGGAACCTGGGTGTACCGAATACCTGGAAGTATGAGCCTCTGCCTTCAATCTCTCCCGAAGCTCGTCCACATCCGGAACACATAGCTTATCTTGACACCGCAATACACCATCTTTGCTGCTGAGTACAAATGCTGAGGTCTTGTCATTCATGACTGCTTCCTTCACCCGAACCAATGCTGGATCCATGAACTGTTTTTCCTTGATTTCTGCAACTAATGATGATTCTGCTCCATTATGCACCAAAACATTCCCTCGTCTGACGCAGAGATACGAACCCCCAAACTGACTAAATTGGTAAACCTCCCGAGCTAGGGGTCTCTGATCCATACCCAAATGAGCCAAACTACCCATGGATTTTCGACTAAGAGCGTCGGCTACCACATTTGCCTTCCCTGGATGGTACAATATGTCCATATCATAGTCCTTGAGTAGTTCTAACCACCGCCGCTGTCTCAGATTCAGCTCTTTCTGCTTGAACAAATACTGGAGGCTCTTGTGGTCTGAAAACACATCTACATGAACCCCATAAAGATAGTGTCGCCATATTTTCAAGGCAAACACAACAGCTGCAAGTTCCGAATCATGCGTCGGATAATTCTTCTCATGGTTCTTGAGTTGCCTGGAAGCATAAGCTATAACCTTTCCGTGCTGCATCAATACACATCCCAAACCGACTCTGGAGGCATCACAATAGACTACAAATCCCTCTGTGCCTTCTGGCAAGGCCAATACCGGTGCCGAGGTCAATCTTGACTTCAGTTCTTGGAAACTTTTCTCACATGCTTCGGACCACTGGAACTTCACTGCCTTTTGCGTCAGTTTTGTCAATGGGGAAGCGAGGGTTGAGAATCCTCTACAAACCTCCGATAGTACCCTGCCAAACCCAAGAAGCTACGAATCTCTGTTGGGGTCGTGGGTCTAGGCCAATCTTTCACTGCTGCAATCTTCTGAGGATCCACCTAAATTCCCTCACTGGAAATAACATGCCCTAGAAAGTCTACGGACTCCAACCAAAACTCACATTTTGAGAACTTGGCATACAATTGATGCTGAAGAAGGGTCTGCAATGCTGCTCTGAGGTGAATGGCATGATCTTCCCTGCTCCGAGAGTAGATGAGGATGTCGTCAATGAATACAATCACAAAGGAATCTAGGAATGGCTTGAAAACACGATTCATAAGGTCCATGAAAGCTGCTGGGGCATTGGTTAGCCCAAAAGACATGACCAAAAACTCGAAGTGACCATAACGAGTTCTGAAAGCGGTCTTAGGAATATCCTGCTCCCCGATCTTCAACTGGTGGTACCCGGATCGTAAATCAATCTTTGAGAAGAACTTCGCTCCCTGCAATTGGTCAAACAGATCATCTACTCGAGGCAAAGGATATTTATTCTTGATGGTGACTTTGTTCAGCTGCCGATAATCAATACACATTCGAAGTGACCCGTCCTTCTTTCTGACAAAGAAAATCGGAGCACCCCACGGCGACACACTCGGTCGTATGAACCCTTTCTCTAATAAATCCCTCAGCTGCTCCTTTAACTCCCTTAACTCTGCTGGCGCCATTCTGTATGGTGGAATGGATATTGGCTGAGTATCCGGCAATACATCGATCCCAAAATCAATCTCCCTATCCGGCGGAATGCCTGGAAGCTCATCCGGAAACACTTCAGGAAATTCATTCACAATTGGTACGGATTCGAGGGTAGGCACCTGTGAGGTGGTGTCCGTTACCCGAACCAAATGATAGATACACCCCTTCTTAATCATCTTCGAAGCCTTAAGGTAGGAAATAAACCTACCCCTTGGCACTACACCATTTCCTCTCCATTCAATAACTGGCTCGTTAGGGAACTCGAGCCTCGTAACTCTCGTTCGACAGTCAAGTTTGGCAAAGCACGAATAGAGCCAATCCATCCCCATAATTACATCAAAATCAACCATCCCAAGCTCAATAAGATCGGCTGTGGTAACATGACCACTCACCGTGACAACACAATTTCTATAGACTCGTGAGGCTGTAATAGAATCACCAATCGGAGTCGACACAGAGAACGACTCATGAAGCTATTCGGGTTCTATCCCAAAACTTGAAGCAATGAATGGAGTGACATAAGACAAGGATGACCCTGGATCAATAAGGGCATAGCAATCAATAGTCTGAACAGACAGGATACCTGTAACAACATCTGGAGAAGCCTCGGCATTTTGGCGGCCACTCAATGCATAGAATCGGCTAGGTCCACCCCTACATGAGCTCCGCCCCTAGCTGCGCCACGCCGGCCGATCTTTGGAGTACGCGGCGATGATGTAGCAGTGAAGAACCGGATGAGTGAGCAGATCCCCTACCTATGCCTGACGGGGTGCACGACAATCTCGTTGAATGTGACCTCTCACCCCGCACCCGAAGCACACTGGAAGGTCAAGGTAGCAAGTCTCTGTATGAAATCTCCACACTTGGGGCATGTAGGTCTCCCCTGCTGCTGGGATCTCACCCCAGGACGACCAGACTGACAAGACCTCCTGCTGTCTGAACCAGGTCTCGAGTAACTGCCCTGCTGATGACTATTTACGGATGGCGGTGCACTCGCGGAGGACTGAGCATATGACTGGGATGGCCCTGTTGAACCTTTCCCTGGAAGTGATCTCCCTGAATGACCCATTGACCGGGCCCTGCTGCTACTTTCTCTTTCTACACGAATCTTCAATTTCCTGGCCTCTGTGGCCTGAGCAAACCACACGATCCTCCCATAGTTCATATCTGAGTGCAAAGCTGCTGTGGCGGCCTCATTCACTACCAAAGGGCTAAGGCCCTGAACAAACCGTCGAACCCGGGCATCCATGGTCGACACTAAATGAGGAGCGTACTTGGACAACCTTACGAACTCCGTGTGATACTCCCAAACACTCATACTGCCCTGTTTGAGAACCTCCAACTCCGTGGCACGGGCTGCCATCACCTCGGCAGGCAAAAAGTGGTCCATAAATGCATCTACAAACTCATCCCGTCTGGCCGGAGGGCTCCCTTCTTCACGGGAATCCTCCCACATTTCGAACCATGAACGTGCCGCTCCCTTCAGCCTGTAAGAAGCTAACTCTACTCCCTCTATATATGTAGCCTTCATCACTCTGAGGGTCTTGTATATCTCATCAAGGAAGTCCTGTGGGTCAGCCTCTGGATCGGTACCTGAGAATTCTGGAGGGGCCAATCGCAAGAACTGGTGGACTCTGGAGCCAAAGGAATCTCCCTGTCCGCTGGAGGATGCAGGGGCATCATGGGATCTCTGGGCCTGGGCGGCCACTAACTGTGTTAACATATGAATGGCTCCCCTAAGATCTTCGTTAGAGATACCAGAGCCCGAAGCGGGAACTGTATCTGAGTCAGGAACACTGGCAGGAGGAATGGTGGCATCCTCTGCCGCGGCTGGAATAGGGACACTTGGGTTTTGAACAGATGGGCCAGGCAAATTCGGGACTGGTGGGTCATTCTCTCCCACGGCATCGGGTACATGATTAACAGCTGCACTTGGGCCGGCATTGGCCCTAAGGCCGAGTCTAGCCTTCTTCTTAGGTGCCATATTCTGAAAATTTGGGAACAAGGCGCGAATTAGACACAAATATTTCCACATTGCACTTTACCGCACGATATAGATTAACAAAGAAATAGGTAAATTCCTAAATGCCCGTGTAGCCCCCTACTTATATGATGTGGTCGACAACACACCTATAAGAAGGGCACTACTAGACACGGCTCCGAGACATCCTAGGACACTTTAAAACCTTAAGCTCTGATACCAAGTTTGTCACGCCCCAAATCGGGGAACATGACCGGCGCCTGACCGGGTTGCCCCAGTCAAGCGGACCTGGGTGCCTTTCATTCCCACGCGTTACCCCTGTGTTGATTGTTTCTCATTAATCAAATATCTTACTAACCATGAATGATTTCACATTAAACAAATAAAACAATACGAGTGATTCATTAACAAGTTTGCAGTTTTTACAACGCCCAACATAACATAATATATACATAAGACTGGAGTCCCATAGTTTACATGTCTACAGAGCCTCTAGGATACAAAAAGGGAATACAATACTTGCCGGTAACAAGGCTCCGGCTATACCTTACACAAAATCAAAATAAAGTCTAAATAAGAGTGGCATGAGCCACGCAGGGCCCCTAAAGGAAAGGGGCTCGCCAAAACGGGCAGTGGAAGATGAAGAATGCTACTGCCGATGAGCTGAAGTACCTACTACTAATCCACCTACAATCATAACACCCCGGCAAAAGGGACGTCGGTACACTTGAATTGTACTGGTATGTATGGACAAACTTTGTCCCAAGTAAACTCAAGCCATTAAATTACATCAAAACTAATCAAGCCGGCCAACCATGTTTTCCACCTTTTACTCATTTCAGATAAGCCTCAACACAAACACGTTCAAGGTAAACAAATAGAACAACAACCAATCAACCACACAAATTGCAAGTAGTCAAACATAGGAGCAATCAGTGCCCCCCAGGTTG